>JANRGW010052571.1:0-18134 GCA_024733675.1 Psilopsiagon aymara
TGCTCCAGTGGAAGGTGTCCCTGCCCATGGCAGGGGGTTGGAACTGGGTGAGCTTTAAGGTCCCTTCCAACCCAAACAAGTCTGAGTTCTATGATTATGACTTTCAAAACACATTTAAACACAAGAAGGAGACGCAAAGCAAGAATGATATTCCACCCTTATTTCATCCACTTCTCCTAAGGTACCACAAGGCATACTCTTTGGGACCAACTACAAACCACAGTCCCAAAATTAAAAGAAACTTCCACAGGAAAATTGGAAAGATACCACTTCTGACTTGAAATTGAGAGCTGTTTACATAGTAGGAAAGATTGAGGTTACAGAAATTCTTATTTAGGTTAAAAAAGATGAATTGCATATCGGGTATGCTTTTACATTCCTCATTGTGGATCTCAGGCCTTCTATGCCTGATAAATTTAGATGCACCAGGAAGAGCTACCGGGCATGCAGGAGATGGGCAGCAGCAACTCTGTTCTGTGAAGTCCATAAAGTTTAAAAGCTGCTAAATATATATAGTGGGGTGAGTTAAGGATAGAGTTTCAGTTTGTAATTCAGATTTCTGTGTTTGTGCGGGTTTAAGGTCAGACCTCAAACATCATTTGATGTCAGTTATTTTGTAGCTTAAGCTCCCTTGGGGATTTTTTATTTGTTTATTTTTTTAATCCACTTAGGTTTTACAACAGATTTCTCATGGGTAAGGAGCAAAAGATATGAGAAGCATTTCACTATGTATTCAGGCAGTTTCCAGGGAAAGGCTATTATTTACTTGACTGCAACATGGTATGCCGGCAGCGTGGGTGAGTTCACCGTGCTGTGAGAACCTGATACTTTTCACTTAACGTGTATAACAAGGCACTGGGTTCTCTTTTTTCTTGTCCGTATTTGATTTCCTAGCTCAGCCTCCAGCAATAAAAAAGAGATGGAAGAAACTGGCCTGCTTTAAACTTCTGTCGAACAAGAATATTAGAACAATGAACTTTCACACCACTGAGAAGGACGCAGCATTTTGTGAGAGCTGATTTCCAGGCAGGGCTCATTGCTGAGCATGTCTGGTTCTATTTCAATTACAAAACAAAGGAAGTGCGATTCAGGACAGCCTTCTTTTTCCAATAAAGTTCTCATTTGGATTGTAGAGAATTTGTAGAAGACAGATGCTGGGGGGGGAAGGAGGAGATGAGAGCCTACAAGTATTTGAAGGATGCAAATAATTGATTATTTAAGTTACATATTACACAACTGAATGAAAAAGGAAAGATTTTGGCTGAGAGCTGTTTATTAGACTGAGGAATATGCTCTAGGAGCATATTCTTAGGGACGTTTAACAATCAACAGGGAAAGAAATGAACAGGAAGCAATCAAAAAAGGAGGTGCCTTGGATGAACTGGGAGGTCTTTTCCTTTCAAGATGTCTTCCAAATTTTGGAGGACCTAAAATACAAGTCACACTATCCCCCTTCACAGCCTTGCTGTTTTCTCCTGTTCCAGGCATGGGTTTTGAGACTGTGTTTTGTTGGGAAAAAAATAACAAAACATGCCAGTAGTTCCAATTTGATGACAGAGTCAAACACTTCATATCCGTCTGATAGTAGCAGGTCTTCCCCCAGCCAGAAGCCACCAGTAACCTTTCTCTTCCGTATTTCCAGGAGAACACAGGCAACCCCAGGTAAGGGGTATCATCTCCTCACTGTGTTATTCCCAAATAAGATGTCTTTTTATTGTTACCTATAAGTAGACATACCGTCCACTTCATTTTCCCTGCAACACATCTCCAGTAAGCTCCCAGTGAAGAGCACAAGCTGTTGCCCCCTTAATCACACACTGCATGTGGAGGGGGAGCTGGCTCTCACTAGCATTCACTAAAATTCATGGTGAGTGCAGTTCAGCAAGAGCAAAAGGCAGTACTGATTCATGGTGAGAAGGGGGAAATGGCAACCTCTTGAGGTAATGAAGCTGCTCCTCCATAAAACAGCATAACTCGCTGGTCACACAGAAAAACAGATTGGGGCTCTTGTAACACACTAAGCTCTGGGCTACCCACATCTCCCAGTAACATCTAAGAGGAAGTCTCTGTGTGTAGGATCACAGGCACCCCACATTCCACATCTCAGAAGGCACCGCTACAGCTGCATAAGGCTAAACAGAACCACTCGTACAATTTTCAGCAAGATGTTTCACGGCAGCTATGTGGCCACTGAGCAGACATAGCAGTCATGACTGTTACAGGAGAAAGAGCATACAACTTGTCTGCACAGTAGGGTTAGCTCTTCTGGGATGATAAGAAGAAACAGAATTTGCTTGACAACTCTTGAAGCAGTGGAATGAAAATGATGCTGAGATGACTTTGCCATTATTTACCCCTTCTCTACCTCTTAAAAGAAAACACACATAAAAGCTCACCTTTTTTCCTGAAGCCTGAAAAATCTTTACCAGAGAGACTGATAGTCTGTCTGTTCTGAAAATATAAACCTGAAAAGTGAAAGAAGAAAAAAGTTAACCAATACTAACTACGACGCACATAATGGTGCAGCATTGTTGCATCCTGAATAATATCTAAATCATGATCATGGCCATTGCTATTGCTAAGATCCACTGTCATGACCGCTATAATGCTCAGTCTTCTTTCAAAAGACAAACAATAGAGGTCCCCATTTTTTGTTATGAATCACAGGCCTCTTACTGTAAAAAATGCTGGAATATCTTGTCACCTGCGTTTTTTGGTGCTGCACTTTTATGTATTTAAAAGCAAGTAGTAAAGGAACTTTCCAACTCCCAAGTGGCATCTGGAGCTTGCCTGGAAATGATAAAAGGCTGAGAAGGCAAAACCTGCTTTCCTTCCCTTGTCCAGCCTTCCTTTCTCAAGGACACATTCCTGCACGTACTGCACTGCAGACTTCATGATGCTTTAGCAAAGGTCAGAATAGAAATCCCCATTGAACCACCCAAGGCATTTGCACTATTTCTATCTGAAACAATCCGTAAATCAGAAAACTACTCAAAACATAGTTCATTCATTTCTTGTTTCCAAAGGAGAAACTGTTTAATCAGGAACTCCCAGGGATAAAAATATTGATATGAGCTCTATAACAGACTTCGTACCAAAATTTATAGCCTAAAATTTATGGCTTTTAGAAAGGGTCTCCCTTTGACAGCAAGGCTGGCTCCGTTAGCCTTTGAGACTCCTCCAGCATTTGACATCCTCACTCCTAGCAGGTGCTCACAGTTTGCAGGACAGAGGATCCTTACTTCCAAGGCCACGTGGCAGAGCCAAGCCCTTGACATAGTTGATTATGTGGCAAGTTATTAATAGGTGGCAAGTTATTAATAGGTGGCAAGACCGAATTCAAAGCTGTTCTCAGCCAAGAACACAACACAGATTTACTGCAGACAATTGCTCTAGATATAAAGGACTCCCTGGGTTTTTGCAGCACAGTGAGAGCACGTTGCCAGATGTCACAACCCCAAACTCAGCCTAACTAATGATTCTCTTTCTTGCTTACTTTGGAGAAATGACCCAGTCTCATTAAGAATCTTGGCTTTACGTTCAGTGAAAAGGGTGTGACAATGCTAATAATTTTCTATCAGGGAAGTGGAAAGGATTAGCTTATTAGAAAGTGAGGGAAGCACAACAGGACTGCTCAGCATAATGTCTTGTACTCAACACCTCTTACAGTCCTTTTTCCATGCGTTCCTGCTACCCACATCCCATGCCAAGGGAGGATAACAGGAGCTTTTGCAACTAGAGTAGGAGTCTTCTAAACTACAGGAGCAGATGCTTTCTCATGAATCTCACATTAGCAGCTGGTTCTTTCTCCCTCCTTGTACAGAAATTAAATCTGTTCCACCAGGAAACAGGCTGGAAAGAAGGTCCATTGGAGCAGTCATAACAGAGCACCTGGGATAAGCAAACTATGTCTTTCCCGTGTACATGTCCACTCAGTAGCAACTGTGCTGCTATTATATCCCATATATCCTAGTTATGCCAGATCAGGTAATCTACCAAGTTCATCCTCTACTTTTACTCTGTTTTCTCCACTTGCGTTACTACCTTCTGGGACATAGTTACTACTAAAAATAACCTGCCTAAACCAAGGGATAGTGTTCATGGTAGTGGAGACCTCTCACTCCTCATGGTACTGGAGACACTCCACACCAGTTCATGTCCCTCTAGAAAAGAGCCAGAAGGACAAAGATGGAAGGGGGCTGCAGGACACCTCTGCTCAAGCACATGTCCCCAGAGGTTTGGATTTTGAAGAAAGGAACAAAAGCAGACCCTTTATCTCTTTCCTCCCTCTTCCCACCTTTGTTTCAGAGGTGCGTAAGTGTCATAGTGCTCACCCTCAACTGCCTCCCCTGACAGCAGCTGCGTACTCATCACAGGAACACCAGGCACACCTAACTCACCAGCCATTTCCATCTAGCCATTCACTTGCTTGCATCTTTGGGACATCAAACATATACTGCCTACAGGAAAACCATGGGTTATTTTTCCCCTTCTCAAGAGAATATCAATCACCAAGATTCCGAACCACAGCTGGAAGAAACCCAGATTCTAATCCACTAAATTTCAATGTATTATGAAGTTTAAGAGGGAGAACAAATCACCTAGTAAATGGCTTTTTATGCTAGTAGAGATGCCACCCTGAAGTAAATACTGAAATGGTCAAATGCATGAAGAAAACAAGCAGAAGACAAACTCTTTTTCCAAGTTTTTTCATTTCCAGGCAAGGTTTAAGTGATACCTGTATGTTACAAATCCTAAACAAAACCAGTGTGAAACAAACGTTACCTATATCTGGTTATAAGTAACTATTGTAAGGATTGCGTGGAAGAAAAAGGGAAGAGAGGGTTGATGACTTCATCACACCACCTCACCTCTTCTCTGCTCAGTGCTCCAAAACTATCCTATATGCAAAAATCTCCTGGCTTCTCAGACATGTGAGAACTGCACCAAAACTGCTGGTTTTGCCCCATTGCATCTGAGCACATTAATGTTTGAGAAAAAGCCGCACCTTTCCGATGCCTCCATCCTGAGGAGCTCCTCCTACAACGTCCGTGCTAGTAGGCTGGGAGAAATGACCTGCTGTCACTGCATATCCTGAGAGAGGAGATGGGGTGGGAAAGGAGGGACAAGATAAATAAGTAAACAACCATGAAAGGGAAGAGCCTGACAAACAGGTCAGCCAGCTGGATCACTGCTCCTCCTGGGCTGCACACTGTTAGCATTCAACAATATTCGGCTCAGGATGTGCCAATATTCTGCTCAAAAGCTCATAGCAGGGGGAAACATAGAGTCAAGTAGGTTGGAAAACACCTTTAAGGTCATCCAGTCCAACCGTACCCCAGCACTGCCAAGGCCACCACTAACCCATGTCACTGAGGGCCTCATCTACACAGTGTATGAACACTTCCAGGCACAGTGACTCCACCACTGCCCTGGGCAGCCTGTTCCAGTGCCTGAGCACCCCTTCAGAGAAGACATTGTTCCCAATACCCAGTCTCAACCTCCCTTGATGCAGCTTGAGGCAGTTTCCTCTCATCCTACCACTCGTTACTTGGGAGAATAGACCAGCCCCCTCCTGGGTCCATCCTCCTGACAGGCAGTTGTAGAGAGTTGTATGAAGTGACAGTACGTCCCTCAGTACCCTTCTGAAAGCTTAGAGAAGAAAGGGGTGTGCGGACCTGGGTGAGGGACACATGATGCAGGTATAGGGAACAGTTTGGTAGCTGCGAGTCCAGAAAGGGAAGAAATAAACCAGGAACAGGCACAGACAAACACAGCAAAGAAACTACATCACTGCAGAGAAAGTATCTCATCAAAGAGGAACAGTCTCACATTGACCAGACAGAAGTGTCCTCCTTTGGATAAAATCACTGCCCAGGAAGGCTTGGAAAATTACATGCCTTTTTGGTCAGGGGAGGCAAGCAGAGGACAGTGGGAAAAGAGGTCAGAGATGTTAATGGCTTAAAGAGATTTTTGTTTAGGCAAGAAGAAAAATGGGAGGATAGATCAAAGAAAAAAAACAGTGTATTTGAAAGAAGCAGATCAAAGATTCAATCTTATTTGATATATTAAAATGATATGTAATAACTAAAGATGGGTAGAGTGCTTTCCTTCTAAGGCTGTCTTGTATTTGCCTTGCTCGTCTCCTATAAATTATGAGGCACTTGTCTACATGGTAACACGATAATTCAGGTCTATCAGTGCCAAAACCTATTTATGTCCTCAAATATGTATATATACACTCTCATTTAGCTATCACCAAACAGTATCTTCCAAGTGGTATTTTTTTAAAGACTAAAGGTTAATGGGAAAATGAGAGGTCGGAGTGAGTCTGTAGTCAAACAATATCAAACTACTGACTCTTGGAAAAGCCTTCTATGTCTCAACAGTCTCAGGCACTGGGGATTAAGAGGAAGCCTTTAAATTAGGTGTTCTAGTACATCAGCTAATTTTCAAGCAAGAAAAACCAAGCAAGTTAAAGATGTACTCAAACCTACAGCCAATCTTTTCACAATCTTCTGTTGCAAATGACTCACTTCTGTGGTGCTATTTTTGTTGAAATGAATTTGTATCTGCAACATACATTCTGTAACTGGGTGTTGTACCCATTTTAAAGTCCACAGCCTAACCACCAACAAATAATTTGTCCATCACAGGGCAAAGGCAGGAATGTAGGAGGCCTACTACCATCCAACTTGCTTTTCAGTTGAAATGCAGTTTCAGTATCAACTTTACAGCACCAAAGCCCTGAAATCTGTTGTTGGACTGAGCCATTCTTACCGTGAGCACCAGAGAGCTGCTTACCGAGGTATGTGTACCGCCTGCCTATCATGGCGTCATCATTTAGCTTGTAATATGTGTTGTCAGTGAGATTCAGTACTTTGACAGTTCCTGTCCAATAATAAGATCCCGGTGCACCCATGATGACCAGTTCCTACAACAGGAAAAACAGAAAGGTGTGGGGGAAAGAACAGGGAAATAAATAACGGTTAAAACTGCACAAAAATTCATGTTTTACACAGTAATGGACAAGAGATGGGATATTAACTTAAAAGACCAACTGTAGGACCATCTATAACAATCTCCATTCTGTGTGTATCCTTTCCAAACACGGAGGTCACAGCACACACCTTAGAGACACATGGTCTTGCTTTTTATGGTCCACTTATGCTCAGCTGCCCTGCCACTTCAATAGGCCTTCCTCAGCCTTGCCAACCATCAAAATCAGCCTTGATAACACAGTCCTCCCAAAAATCTCTCTTCACCTGCTGCCATCCCCAGCCATTCTCCAGAAGACCTGAAAACCCTCACCAAGGGACAGAAGTGCCTCAGCCCACCTAGAGCCACCATTCAGCTATAGACCATGCCCTGACGCTGGCTGACATGCTACACTAACCAGTCATGAAGGATACAGCACAAAGGATTTTGATTTTACAACTGTGAAGCTAAAGACCTGCCATGCACTCAGTGAACAAGGTGTGTGTTACATGATGGCTGGTACATTTTGCCTTGCTCTGTCATTAGATATGCTCTGCTCTTCAAGAGACAACCTGGCTATAGTTCATTAGGATCACCCAGCCTGATTCAGGATTTCAAAAGACTAGAAATCTGGCAAAGCCTGACCCAGTATCCAAAGGAAAATGCTCATGGATAATGCTTTTGAAGCAAAACTCAGGGGCCATTTACATGCGAGAGAGATTGAGAAAACATTGCACCAAAGCATCCAGAATCCTTGCAGGAAAACAGTACTCCTAGATGTGGTTTAATTGCCTTCAGCAAGGGACCAAATTAAGCCTGGGGAGCATTAAGCTCTCCACCCCTGGAGAAGACATGCAGACAGCTGCTTTGCCTCACATTTCTATTCAATGCAAGGCCATGAGTGGACTTCATCCTTGCAGGAAAATGCTCCCATGGCTGGGATCCCTTCGGTCGGCCAGTTGCAGTCAGGGGGAGATGTTAAACAAGGGATTTTCCTAATAAGACTATTATTAGGAATAATAGGGACAGGACTGAAAACCCAACCCAAGAGCAGAATGTGCTTGGCAACAGCTTTTCTCCTTGGGAGGGGCCATGCCCTCGAGGCCAAGGGTCATTTACCAGCAGGAACAACTACCATCAGCAGTGCTGAATATACGATAGGGGCTTGCCTGTTTGACCCAAAAAGCCATTCATCTGCATTTCCTGTTCAGTGAGCTGCCATCAGGTTGAAGCAATGAAAGTTCAAAGATATCTTTTGAACTAGGGTAGCAAAGGAGGATTTAAAGCATGGGAACAGAAACAGGCTGGAAAGAGCAGACAAGCCAGGAAACAGCTGCTGCTGTCTCAGTATCCAGTTATCAGACAGTGCCACTGTGGCAACATTACCATCCCACTTTACTCGGAAATCACTTTCTGCCATTTCAGAGAGCACGCCTGTATCAGCATGGGCAATGAATTCTGCAGGCCTGTGCATATACAAGAAGGGGTAGGTATATCCTTGACATGACAATAACAAAACACAAAAAGAAACCCAACCCTGAAACATTACAAAAAGACATCAATACATACGTAAGGGAACAAATTCATCCTTGACAAAACTAAAACACTGCTGATATTCTTTCCTGGGGAGTAGTTCATTGTCTACTATCTAGAACAGCTCTGGAGTATATATTTTACCATTTTAATTCTTCTCCATCTTTTTGCAATAAAGAAATGAAGCAGAAGTAGAAAAAAAATTATCTTATGAATGTATAAATAAACATATATATATATAGATAGATACACATACCCACATACACCAACAAAGCCATTTAAGGAGAACTGGTTTACATCATCACTTTAAGAGTTAATATGAGCCACAGAAATATCTTCATCCAAGCTTTGGGATGTACCCAATAAAAATATTCCCTGAGGACGTTTCTCAGAGTCAATTCATTCACTCTTGTCCACAGACCTTGAGTCACCAATAGGCCTATGTATGCACCACTGTGCAGGCATGGTGAAAGATGCAGATGCCCATGAGGGTGGATGTTGCAGGAGGGTGTTTGCTGGCTGGAAGGGACCATTCTCAGCACTCAGCCCTCAGTCCAAGCCATGCTTTGGGTTTCCCTCCTGGGTCATGCAGCAGGAGAGCTGCTCAACAACCGCATCCCTTCCATGCATTCGCCCCTGCTCACCTCTGTGAAGAAGCCTGCAATCCCTGCCTGGCACGAGCCATGCTCCTCCCCGTACTTCTTCTTGTACTCTGGATGAAGAAGGGAAGAAAGCAAACTGTGGTCATTCCCAGCACAGCACACATTCTCCACCCAAGCCATCTGCATCGCTGAGTGCACAGACTGGAGAGACACCAGCACGCAAGGATCTGCCACCAGTGTGCACCGTGGCAGCATCCTCACCCACAGAAAAGGGCAGAAAAGGGAAAAGCAAGGGGCCCGAAACTGGGGGGAGAGACAGGGAGACACTAAACAAGCAGTATCAGAGTAGAATGATAGCTGCAGCATCACACCAGTAAAGGTGCCTCTGGCAGCCTGATGAGCACAGCTGGGAAGGGAGGAATAAAAGGTGACACACATGCCTGTGTGCTACTGACCCAGACAACAGCCTTATCTGAGGGATGCTGGGGTCTGCTGCTTTGCATGGCCATCTGCCCAGAGCTCCCAGTTCACAGGGGATCCAATCAGCATAGTTTCTGTATTTTATGTAGCAGACGTTTCCCTATCAAACCTGAGGAATTGTGATTTGATCTTTTTGTAGAAGAGGAAGAAAGTACTTTTTATAGAAATACATGGTGGGGGAATAACGTTCCACCTGCCTTTAATCCAAACATTTTCCATTTAGGAACATTTGAAACTTACAGCCAGATCAGAACCTTCACAGGTTTTATTTTCCAGAGCATTATTTCCACGTATTTACCATACTAATGAGTGCCAAGCTTCAACATATTGCTACTTCCTGTATATTCCAGTAAATCAGGCTCCAAACCCATCCACCATATAGCCCAGTAACTGTGAATTTTATTTATTTTCTGTTAAGTAAGCTCCATTAACTCATTGCTAAATGCTAAAAAAATATCTAATGAAATCAATGAGCAAATTACCTCTTTGGAACCAAGCAAGTTCTTTTTCAGTTGCACTTTATTTTATTGAAGATCAAAAAGAATCAATCATAAACTGCTGCCTTAGCACAGATATGCTACAAATAAACACACACACCACATTCCTCCTTTATATATTATATACAGTCTCTTCCTACCATCATAAAGATGCTCAGATTTTAAGGAATTTCCTGAGGTCATCCAGTTGGACAGGGAGAGGTTTAATTGGAGAGACGACACACAACAGTGGCTTGATCCACAAATTACAGCCCAAATGCCTGACGCCCTTGGCTGAGGCAGTGTCCTGCCAGAGCAGATGTGGGTCACAGCAGACCAGGAGAGCCAGAAGCACACTTGAGATTCCTCATGGGAATGCACGACAACAATTCCACTGAGAAATGAAGCCTATATTTGCTCACAGCTACTCCGAAAGTGCTGGGACTCTGAATTGCCAGCTCTCCATGTACATTCTCCCACAGAGCCAGGCACTCCAGGCCTGGGAAAAAAGTATTTGTTTTTTGATATGAAGGTTTTTTATGCAGGGAGCTGAGGAGATGAGGTTTCTCCCGCTGGCATTTCCTGCAAAATAATGTCATGCACATCCTGAAGGCACTGCCTCCGCTGCATTCCCACCCTTGCATAGGATGAAATGCACCAACTTCCACATCCATCCCATTCACATGCTTTAACTTCAAGCCAAGCATTTTCCTTTACACGATGTTCTGAAGTGTGAACAGACCTTGCCTCTTCACAGTCATGCTCTCGACCTTAGTGTAATTCAAAGCAAAATGTCACTAGACTGATGGAAGTCTTGAAGTACCCTTCTGCCTTACCTGCTAAAATAGGCAGGAGGCTTTTGTAATGGCAGAGCTCAAGGCTTTAGAGACTTCCTTCTTAAGTCCCACTTCACAGGATATACTAAAGGGGCTCAGGTTAATGATCAGGGAGCCTGAAAAGCCACCTAAGGAACATGAGGCAAGAAGACTTCTGTCACACCCGTTACTTTGGAGAGCAAGCCTCAAAGTCTCAATGTGTCAGGCCCACAACCACCCACTGCAAGTGTGCCTTGCTGACAATTTGACAGATTTAAAATGTATTTCCCTATAAAATTGTACTACATTTGGCTCATGGTTTTCTTTAAATATCCCCTTCAAAAAAACAGATGGTTCAATTTGCTCTATAATGAAAGAGGAAAATTGCCATAGGATATTTAACTCACACAACAAAAGATTTGGATCTTTCAGCAACACGTAAAAGTGTCAAACATGTATCAGCTTTTAAACTAAGAGAGGGGAGATTCAGGATGGACGAGAGGAAGACTGTATACAATGAAGGTGGTAAAACAGCGGCACAGGTTGCACAGAGAGCAGATGTATGTTCTACCCCTGGAGACATTCAGCGCCAGGCTGGGTATGGCTCTGGGCAACTTGATCTAGTGGAAGACATAGCCACTCAGGGGGTTGGACTAGATGAGCTTTGAAGGTCCCGTCCAACCCATACCATTCTATGGTTCTATGATTTCCCAGCTTGAACGTCTCCAAACCATCTCCCACATAACTTCAGCCACCTGAGAGGCCCCATCCACATGGGCCTGCGGGTGCAAGTGATTCAGATCACTCAAGCTCACCCCATAATTTGGCTGCAAAGAAAAATCAAAGGCATGCAAAGCCATAGGACAGCAGAAGGAATGGCAGCTGCTTCAGCAACGGAACAAGGCAGTCATAGAACAGTGATAGATGGACGTGTAGCTTCATGTGCATGTGCTCAAACATGCAAAATTGCTTCGTTTCTTAGGATAAATAGAGGAATTTCTTCTGCTAAAACAACACATGCACAAAAATGAAATTATTTCTCCAGTCAAGTTATTGAATTCACTGCTTGTTTTATTATAGTACAAATTTTGCCTCCTTTAAAAACAAAAATACAGGGAGACCAATTAGGATCGACAAGTAACCTGACCCAAAAGTCCCAGCATCAGAGAACACAATACAGCTGATATTCATCAGCAATATATGTATTAGAAAAGAACATAAATACACACATTTTTGTTTCCATTGTTAGGCCAATGAAGAAGAAAATTACTCTTTAGATGAACCAAATTATTAACTGCAATGCATAAGAAATGGGAAAGATTCGGTGGTTTAAATGCTTCTTGTAACATGAGCTGAGTTGGCATGTCCACTGCAGCTCATACTCTGACAGACAGTGTCATAGCTGTATATGTTTGGTGGGTTTTGAGTCACTTATATTGCCACTACTATCTGCTCAAACTAATGGCCCTACATTTCACTTAAATAAGCAGTTATGCTTTGACTGTAACAGCGGATAGATGGGATGGCAGCATTTCAAGTAAATGCAGTCTGGATATAATTGGTGCTTCTCTTAACCAAAGAAAAGGCATCAAAACTTTTTGACTTAAATAAATATGTGACAATGTTTCTTGTGAAAAATAAGCAGAGCTTGCAGAAGAAGAATAAATGGATTCTTTACAGTGACTCAGCATGACACACAGCAACAGTACAAAGCAGTGACCATCCTTCCTCCCCACAAGTATCAAGACTCCATCCCATCATGATGCGGTCTGAGAACATCACGCAAACTGATTAACCTCTTTTCCTAACACCTCAGAGAGAAAAAACAGCTTTAGTGGCATTTTGCAAGACAAAACAGAAGCACAGAGTCACAAACACCCCAGACATTGAGGCTATTTGAGCATTTAAAGCTCCACTGACACTGAGTGGGCATCAGCACCACATTTTGGCGGGGGGAACCAAACAGACACATTCCTCCCCGTGGTGCCAGTGGCTCAGTCCAGACAGACACAGGGCTCCTGGATTCCAGCGTAATCCTTTCAGCACTAAACCACCCCTCCTTGTGAGCCCACCTGCAGCAATGTACCCCCTGCTCCTCACCCAAGCAGGGCTCCTTTCCACCCATGCATCCATGATCACAGCCCAGGGCAGCCCCCATTGTGGATTGCCACATCCCAGCATCAGACTTCTGCCTCCTCCCCAGAGCTGGTCTGCCTCTCCCAAGCAGCAGATGAGCCCAAAAGGCATGAAAACCAAGATTGCTTCTACTTCCCCTCCACTTTGGCACAGCAGTGACACATCACTCAACACTACCATCCATCCATCAACGACCAACCAACAGGATGCTGTGCAATTACTGTGCCAGCTCACAGCTTTTGCACACCTGACTGGCAACATTTGCATGAGGTTTAGATACTGCGTGCAGTGGATTCTGTAGTTTCTGCATAGCCCCAGGCAGTAACTGCTCTCATGAACAGAGCCTTTGTTTTTACACTCCTTTATTGTTCTTCCTCGTCTGCCTGCAGACTGCTGCGCACCCCCAGTTACACAGACCGCAAGCCACTAAACTAACTGCTGCAGTGACAGACGATAGCAAAGCAGTAAGATGAGGCTGAGTCTGGAAGAGGTGGCTGCCTCCTTGACTTTGAAGATGTGCCATGAATAAACACAGAAAGCACGAAAGAGAGAAAAGAGATGTTAGTGGTTTGCAGCCATAATGATCTTGGGTTATACGAGAAGGGAGGCTGAGGAAGAAGTAATTGGATAAAACAATATACAAAACAAAAAGGGTAAGCTGTGATGTGTGAAGATTCTTGAGGCAAATGCTCCTCAGCAATTTCACTGAGCAAACCCCTCAAAGTCTCTAAGCAAACTTTAGTGCCGTAACACAGCATAAGCCCCAGAATGCAATAAAATCCTGCATCCACCATCTTCACAGATGGAAGCAGAATTGGACAGCTACAGTAAACTATCATTTGCACTGGAAACCTCTTCCTTCCTATCTTATAGTGTTTCACTACTCTAAGAAGGAACAGTAGTAATCTTTCTGACCTAGCATTGTGGTATTGGGTTTGCACCACAAAGCAGGGACGTTTTGATGGCTTTCAGAAAACCAAATGTGGTCTGGATGCTGTGGGAAAACTCACTTGTCCCTTTGGAAGAGAGGCATGTGAGTATCTGCTGTTCCCCTTATTTACTAACCAACACGTCCATCAGTCCTCCCCACCTCCACCACCAACTTTTACCACAGAGGAGCAGGAAACCATTCCAGCTCTCCACATCAGCTGGGCTGCCTCTCACAGTAGATGCAGCCACCCTTTTTTGCAAACTGAATACATCAGTGGAATGACGAGGCAGCTCCCTTTTATTTTGGAAGGCCATTAAAACTACAGGAAAAATAACCAAGTGAAAGCACTGCCTGGAAGACTCTGGCACCATACGCCAGCTATATCACAAAGGTCATCCACATCATATAAACCAGATTAGTTCCTACTCAGAGAGATTGTGTTAAAGTATTAGGCTTGCTGCTGTTCTCATTAGCTCTCAGCTGCTTCCAGACTTCTGTCAGCCCTTTCAGGGAAGCCGGACAAGAATAAGATGGATTGAGACTATGTTGTTGCACCACTACCATCCGGTCAGGAAATTTCCATTTCCTCCTTCACCTTTTAATTATTAAGCCTGTTTTATGTGTAGAGAAAACATACTGTGTGCAATCGGTACATCTGCCCCAAAGTCAGACTCCTCTCCCTTTCTGGAAGAACACTGCTGTTATACAATCCAATAACCCATCCCAAGATGCACACAAGAATACAGAGATGGATGAAGACTGATGGGCACTCAACTGGCCTGCACCCTTCACCAGTATGGAGAGCCAGCTCTGGCTGCGGACCATGTGGACCAGCAGTCACACCAGCCTCTCAGGGCTTATCACCTTAACTGTGAAGGAAAATGGTTACAAGGATGACTGCAATCTTTTTCCACAGCAAGCCTCAAACAACGAGTCCCTCTGCACGACACAGCACAGCTTTCTCTCTCTTTGAGCTTGTATTACTGAAACCTAAAGAAACAGGAGTAAACAAATGCAGCCATCCCTCGTGATACTTCGTGATTTCATGTCTGATGGGGGGGCAGAAAAGCAGTCCCAAACCTCCCACTTTCACCCTAGCATGGAGTGAAATTAAGCCAACATTGCACTGCACCAGCCCTGCCAACTTTCCACTGGCTGCTCTGCGTGTTCTAGGCCCACACATTCCTATTTTCTAGCAATTCCTGGCAAATATCCTGTCAGATTAGCAGCACTTTTACTCTGAAGACATGACGCACTCTAAAATACAAGCAGTTCATCTCTTCCAGAAACCACCTCCCCACTGCAGCCTCAGGCGAGACACTTTTAAGGTGGTGCAAGAGCAGTGGCACAGGCTCAGAGGGAGCCCCAAGCAGCATCCCCATGCGGATGTGTTGACCACAAAGTATTCTGCTGCAGATAAGATACAAAATCACTTACGCTACAAATAATGATTGATTTCGGGGCTGGGGAACGCACAGCCCTGAAGCTGTGTGCCATCTCCAGGAGCTGTGCTGGTTTGTTGTAGCAAGCCCCAGGGTAAAGCCTGGAGAAAACACCTCAGGAGAAAAAGGGGGTATGGAGCAGACCCAGCTCTTCACTGGGACATGACTCTCCCAGCAGCAGAGAAACTGGCTGGGACATCCTTATCCCTCTCCCACTTACTAATGTCAGCAGCCTGCTCTTGGCTGCTGCCAACTTTGGATGGGATGGGATAGGGGGAATTAATAAAAGTGAATAAATACATTTTTTGTTCACAACAAACCCTGCTGTGTGTTGGCCTCCAAATGACCACACTTCCTCAGGCTCCTACAAGCAGAAGGGGAAAGACAATGCCCAGGACACAACAGAAACCAAGGCTGTGCTTTCCCCCAGATGCTTCTCTGAAGGCCAAGGAATCTTAGGAGATACCCCATCTTCTTCCTGACGGCACACTCATGCCCTGCTTTACTTAATTGCTCTCGGCAGAGGAGATTCTGTCTTCTGAAGTCTTTTGGAAAGGAAATGTGATACAAGAGTCTCACATGCACCAGAGTGCTGGAAAATTAAAATGCTGACACTTGGAGCTGAACCAACAGGCACAGTCACCCCTGCTCAGAGCTGGAGCCCTCGCTTTCCATGCACCCCAGACCCAGACCTTCAGAGGACACAAACAAGGACCAAGACACCTTATGGCACCTGAAACACGATAGCAGTTTGATATAAACTGCTGCAGAAGTTCCCCAAAGTGAGCAAGGTTTTAAGCAACCCTTATTTCCCCCTCTAGTCCTCTGACAGATCACAACACAAAACTGAAAGTGTTTTCATAAGATGGGCAAATTGGTTACTGATTGCAACGTAATGCACGATTTTTACTGTATGCCATAGCGAAGCATGAGATGCCAACTCGGATCAATATCTCCTGATCATTCATGTAAGGAAAGAGAGAGCTGCTGTGTCAAAAACAGATCAGAAACATATTATTCCTCTAGAAAAGTGTGTGACAGTCACACAGTAAGTCACAGGACACAACTTCATTCAAATCCCCACCACTACCCCAGCTGTGCCACAAGGCAGCCACATGTCACCAAAAAATGAATAGTATTATCAGTAGTGAGGATGGCTTGTGGATGATTTTGGATGATTTATTTGTGGATGGTTTTGGAAATAAAGGGAACGCACAGCAGCTGTAAAATGTGACCACAGCAAGGCAAGTAAGAGGTAAGCCCCATTCCCGGTTCCCACACTGCTTACCTTCATAGCAGGGAAACAGCCTCCTCCCATTGGGCTGCAGGTTGGGGGGAATGATGTTGCAGAAGCCATGAGGCAGGATGTACTCTGTCTCATAGTAGATGTTCTTCCAGCGGTGAGCACAAGCCTGCAGAGATCACATCACATTGGTTATTAACCCAGTCACAGGAGAGCCCTCAGACCAAGGCAGAGCACGTATGAAGAGCACCTCTCAGCCTTGACGTTGTTTTCCTCTCCATACATCCCACTCTTCCAAGATAAAGCATCTCCTCACTGGTACCTTCTGCAGCTTGTGACACTGCTGACCTGACAGCTCAGCCTTCTCGTGCGTGTGACTGGAAAACCGCAGATCTCAAAGCAAGACAGAGCCCATGCCAGGTATTCAAGATCTCTCACAGTATGAATCCTCACAGCTAGTGAAGTTTTTCTAACTCACGATGCAATAACAGAACCCAGCCAAGCCAAAAAACAGGGAAAACCAGAAATAAAGACATTGAGAATACACATAGGAGGATCAGAACAGATGTTAAGACTCAGGTTACTAAGAACATGTTAGAAGGTTATCCCACCAGAGGATGAATGAGTCAAAGGCTTGTCTTGCTGGGAAAAGCAGCTATGTTTCTGGTGACAGAAGAGCTGGGCCTTGCTTACAGGTAATGAACTTAAGTGAAAATAACAGAGATTTTCTACCAAGAGTGCAACATCAGTAAAGGTACAGATGAGCTGCAGTGATGGGGATGCCTTTCCCTTCATAGTGAAGAATAAGATCACCCTGCAAAGCCATACCTACACCAGTCTCACCAGGACACTTGCTAAGTACAGCTGCCACACACAGGCACACATACAAGCAGTGAAGAACCTGGTTCACACCTTCCCAGAACCCATTTGCTGCAAACAGTTAACACTGCATTGCTGCCAGAAAAGCCATTAAGTTGCCTGATGCTCATGGATTCCTTGGAATGAAAGGAAATGAGAAACAGCAAAGGCTTTGAACTTGAGCACATGCCGGGCCATGTCTCCAGCTGGTCTAGATTCACTGAAGTCAGTGTAGATGTGTTAATTTATATCATTTACGGCTTGGTCCCATGCAAACAGAGCAGCCTCTATGCTACAAAACATCTCCACATACTTCCAGCTTTTCCTGGTAACTCTGCATCAGCCCAATTCACGATCTCCACACTTGATCCTATCCTCCCCACACAGGATACCCTCTGCCTTCCTTTTGTGCTACCCCAATTTTCTGCCTCAGCACCTCAGAGCTGCCCATGGGAGCATCCCAACATCGTTAAAAAATGCCTCCATAAGACACACACATTTGTGTCACCTATTCAGTACAGAATTCCAGACTGGTTTCGGTTGGAAGGGACCTTAAAGCTCACCCAGCTCCAACCCCTGCCACAGGCAGGGACACCTTCCACTGGAGCAGTTGCTCCAAGCCCCTGTGTCCAACCTGGCC
>JANRGW010052571.1:20454-32766 GCA_024733675.1 Psilopsiagon aymara
AGTGTTCAAGGCCAGGTTGGACACAGGGGCTTTGGAGCAACTGCTCCAGTGGAAGGTGTCCCTGCCCATGGCTGGGGTTGGAGCTCGGTGAGCTTTAAGGTCTCTTCCAACACAAACCAGTCTGGGGTTCTATGATTCTACAAAATAAACTGCTTCTGAGCAAAGCACGTGGAGGTCTCTATTGATGACAGACACTGCATTACCACAACATAATGAACAGGCAATTTCAGCACTGCAGATGCTTTGCTCTTTTAACACCCGACACGGGCTTTGCACCATTGGAAAAGCAACACGAGAGACTCAGGCCTGACTTCAGAGGCTGAGTGCCCCACCTAAATGCATGGCCCTTACAGAACCCCCTGCTGACCCCTGAAGTCAGACCAAAAAAGGGGCTCCTGAATGCACCACTGCCAGACCACTTCTGGTTTGTTCTTCCCTAGGAGGCATTTGGCATTACTGCAGTGACGGGCTTTTCTACAGACACACAGAGAGACCCTAAATGTGCCAGTAAGACAGTCAACTGCTTAAAGTGAAAAATAGCAACACCTGATATAAAAACAGGCACAACAGATGATGCAGGTCTTTAGGAAGACCAAGACTGAAGGATGTGGCTGATCTCCAAATCCTAATGCACTGTCCTCAGCTCCTCTCCCAAGAAAGTAAACTGAGGACTTTTGCCGTTGCAGTTTGGAAAGAGCTGGCAATCTCAGCTCTACTATTGCAGCACTTAGATTCATGCAAATATTGACTGACAGCATACCCGGGGACAGGAAGCCACTGAACTGCAAACTCAGAACTTCTTTTAGCTAACCTCACTTCTTTGTTTGTATAAATCCTCATTGCTTTTCTGTTCAGCCCATCACACAAACATACAACCCTGGTTCAGGAACATCCTGGCCCAACATGGGCTCAAACACAATCCGTTTTTAACTGAACACCAGGTAAAGCCTCCCCTGCACCTCCTCACCTCCCCTGCTACCTGCTCCTCTGAAGCTGGTTCTCTTACAAGACAATGGGGAAGGCAGATAAGACAGAAATTTCAGCCTCTAAGGGTTTTCAAAGCAAAAGCAACAACTTCTTTGTACAATCCACAGTTAAACTGTGGGACTAACACAGGATGTGAACATTTCACATGGGTTTAAAAGGCAACTAACTGTAATCTGTCCAGGGTTATTGATCACAAGAATACCACTCTGACTTAAAGGAATCCCTGAAAGAGGTGCAGAAAATAGAGCTGTAATGCCTGACACTATATATATATAGATATATATGTACTCTCTCCTAACTACAGGGAATCACTCAAGAGTTTGCTGCTAATTTCAGTGAAAAGCTAAACTTCAGCAGGTATGGCTGCAAGCGCACATTCAGACATGCCCTCTCTGAACAGCAGTTTCTCACAGGGGCTTCAAAGAAGAGCTGCATTTAAAAGAAATCCTGATCTTTCAAATTAGAAGAGCACGAGTATAAAAACAATCTGCTTATGGGAAAGTTATGAACCTTTTTCATCTAGAAGTTATCTCAGTATAGACAGTAACAACACCCTGACACAGCCAGGTATTTTCCATCCATGATGGAATCCTTATGCCTTCATTCCAAGCTCTGTTTACACACAGATGTGCACAGATGTGTAATTAGCAGTTTAAGACCAGGCGCTTTGGCAACGAATTGCAGTAAGAATTAGATATTTAAACTTCCTCAAGTGTGCAGACATGATCTACTTGGTGAGAGCAGTATGATCTTGTCAGAGGGCTGGTTTAGAATCCCAGGCTGGTTTGGGTTGAAGGAAACTTAAAGCTCATCCAGTTCCAACCCCTGCCACAGGCAGGGACACCTTCCACTGGAGCAGTTGCTCCAAGCCCCTGTGTCCTTGAACACTGCCAGGGATGGGGCAGCCACAGCTCCCCTGGGCACCCTGTGCCAGTGCCTCAGCACCCTCACAGGGAAGAACTTCTGCCCAAGAGCTCATGTTAGTCTCCTTTCTGGCAGGTTAAAGCCATTTGCTGTGTCCTGTCCCTACGGGCCCTTGTCCAAAGCCCCTCTCCAGGTTTCCTGTAGCCCCTTCAGGCACTGGAGCTGCTCTAAGGTCTCCCCGTAAGGAGCCTTCTCCAGGCTGAACAAACCCAAGTTTACTCTGAGTACATATACAGATCAGGATATCCCTTGAAAATATGAATCACACCAGCATGAATGCCTTGATTTTCTGCTCTGCTGTACCTGTTTGTAGTACATTTATTTATTGTAGTACATTTTATTTATTTTATTATCCCCTCCTCCTCTAGTACTGCACCCATTTAAAAGATCCGCGTAAAGCAGAGCATCAGTTGGCCCCTATAGCACTGGCAAGCTGTACACAAAACGAGGATCAGATAAAATACCGCAGTACTTACTATTTCAGAAAATCATCAAAACCACCTGCTCCCCCATGAGGAAGTTGGTATGCAAGGACTTGGGGTGTGTTTGGACTCTTGAGTGCACAGTAGAATGCCTTTGAATGAAGCAGCTTTACCTACTTGCCTCTGCATAGGTCGTTGACACAGTAATCATTGCACAAGATCTTTCTCACTACCAGCTTTGTGACAGTTTGATGTCGCGTACCAGGGCAATCCCTTATCCCATTGGAAAGATGGAGTCATAGTGGAAGTTTCCAACTCCCAAACAGCAGTGTTTAGAATTAGATTGTTGTAAGAGCTGGATACTAGCCTGAAATTTGCCTGCCACACATACTGTGCACAGTATTTCACTGCACTACGTTTACATTTCAGTTAACATTCCCGCAGACAGGTTCACTCACGAGACAGAATCCAACTGCGGATATAAATGCAGACAACTATTGATCATAAAATAACCATGCATTTTGGAAAGATTTGCTCAGCTCTCCTTATGATTATCTTTTTCCAACACAGGAAATGTTTTGCAAAGATAAATTCCACATCCTAAGGATCACATCTGCTCTCCTTGACCTGTCTATGTGCATGGCAACCATATCAAAGACAACAAGGCCACCCACACACAATCAAGTCATCTCTACTCACGGCTCTAATGCGTCGTTAATGGAAAACTGATACACGTAAAGGAAAAGTATCACCACAAAGACTCATCTTACATTTTTCAGTGTGAGTTCTGACACACAATACCTGCACTCGGGGAAAGTGGATGCACACATATTCCAGACATAAACACAGAGAAACGACCAGAAGAACAAGCTAGCAGGTACCTCCCAGACAAAGTTCTACTTATTCGGTTCAAAGATTTAATCCCTCAGATTGAGGAGGAAGCCCCTGGGTGACACAAGTCAGGTGTGACAGCTTTGAAGTCCTCTCTCTATAAATAAAGCTTCTCGGCTAGGGCTCACTTTTCCTACCACTTGAAGGAAGAGAGCACCGAATTTGCTGCCTGTAAAGCTGGACTCTTTCAGTCACTGCCGAGCACATTAATCCTGATGTGTTTAGCATAGGAGTCAGACAGCAGCGGCAGCAGTTTTAATGAGATCAAAGGAAAGAATGGACTTACCAGCACACTTCCACCAGCCTTTGGCTGTCTAGCCAGGCTCACGCCCATCCATTCATCATCTCTGTCTTCCTTGCAGGTCTTACCACAGAGCATGCCCCGAGAGTTGCCTACAGAAAGAGGAGAAAGGCAGCAAGGCAGGGACATGAGTTTTAAATACCCACCAAAGAAAAGGGACTGCCTATCAAACGTCCATCTCAAAGTGCATTTCTTTTCCCTTTCAGCCTGATTATTAGCTCTTGTACACATTAATTGCTGCAATACTTTTACTAGGCACCATACAAATATATAGTGGAAGACAGACCCTGTCCTGAACAGTGAGTAGATACTACAGCATGTCCACAGCTCTACTTGAATAAACCTTCCAACTGAATTCAACAGGAGAGATGTGGAATTGCCTGCAGAACGCAACCAAAGCAAATTACTCTTGAAAAAAAGAGATAAGGGCACTTTAAAAAAAGACAACTGAAACCTAAATCTGAAATCCTGCCAGGCAGTATTCCCGAGTCCATGACAGACAGTTTACATTACAGTAGCTGGACAAATCAAACTTAGCCAAAGCGCTGTTTTAACACACCTAAGCTTCATTAAAACAAAAAACCCTACTTGACTCAGTCATGGAAAGAACAATACTAACATGCCTTTCATATAGGCAGAGAAAGCAACACCACACCTCACTAAGAGATATAAAACATTAAAAGGCTTCAATTTCCGCCATCAGAATCAAGCATAAGGCTTTAGATCAGAGTTTTACTTTAGGGCTCCACCTTCCCCCTGACTCAAGACAGTACATGAGAGAAACCAAAGTCAGTCCTAACCCTGCACAACAGTGTACAAGCATGGTTCTTGCTGAGAAACTTATTTCCTGTAGCACAAAAAAAGCAAGCCCAAGGAATTATGTGCTGCATGATGAGGGAACCCACTGATCTCCATGTTGCTGGTTACAGCACACATTACACAACCACCATAACACCATGCGGAGTCATCCACACACCCTTATTTCAGCACTGTCTGGAGCAGGCAGAAGCGCTCCCAAGCCCTCACGCACCAACATGCTGCGAAGTCACACCGAAGCAGGTAGAGAAGAGACAGCAGCTTAGGGTAAGAAGGGAAAACCTCACCTTTGCCTGGTTGCTCACTGGAGAGAGCAAACAGGGCCACTGAGAGGACACCAGCACCCCCTGGGATGCTATTCCATAATACTGAAGCGAATACGACACCTTTACTACCAGCGCTTAAAATCCATCAGGAGAGGCTGGCAAATCCCTCTCAATGTCCTGGAGCCTCTTCAATTGTGAGCATTTGGATTGGTGGTTTTTTTGGTTCCCCCTTTCTCCCTCCCCCAAGCATCATAACTACCCACCTCGCCCCATATCCAGCTCGGTGCATCTTCTGTCAGGGTTGGTATGGACTCGACATTTAAACACTGCTCCTGGGGACTGAACAGAGGTGCTGTATTTAGATTCTGCCTTGGGAGCACCAACCAAGACCCTGGAAACCAAAAGCAAAGTAACAAGTAATTAATTTCAGGAGAAAAGACAGAAATGAGCAAACAACCAACAGCAAGGTTCACACTGCCAGAGCTTCCCCAGTAGAAGGACTCTTCTCAGCAGCCTTGTGAAACAATGACATTGATTCAAACCGAAACCACCACACACAATAAAGGCATTTTCCCCAGTGAAGCCACAAATACTTCAACAAGTTAAATTTCCATTAGGATGGTAACACATTTAAAGTAACCCCACACACACACCCTGACCCCTGAAAGCATTTAGGAAGGTATTAGAATGGACAACAGCAGCTGCACCTATTTTTCCTAAGTTTTAGCTACATCCTTATCAGCCCAAGAGCTAATACAATGCACAGACCATGGTATCTGAACCTGCGTGCTTGCCACCCAGCCAAAGACTGATAAGCTTGTTTAGGAAGTTGAGGCACCCCATGCTCAGAACGTTTCATGTAATCACAACTTCAAAGAACAACAGCAAAAACCCAACCAACAACAAAGGAGCAGACCTCTTCCACAATGCGCTGCTATCAACCAACATTTACCATTAAGGCTGTGAAGGCTATTTGTCCTACATGAGAGCTAGTGTCTCGGTGAAGAACCAAGACACAGCTCTGACCATAGGGCTCCTCACTGTACCTTTGAAAGATGATCAACACTTTTTAATCGCTTGTGTTACGACCCAGTTAACAGTTTAGCAAGCTGGCAGCTGCTCGTGCCCTAAGGGATGCTTTTTGAGGAGGATTACAGGGGAAGCACAAGTATTAAGGGAGCTCTTATTATGCCCTCTCATTAAAGGGAAAATCTTTCCCACCTGGTTGCGAGCCAGGATCTGAGCACACAAAGATGAGGAGGGAAGCGAAGAAAGAATGCACTCTAGGGAGGATGGTGGGGAGCACCAGGTAGGTTAGTATCAGTTCTGCTGATGCTCTCACACTGTGAGGCAGTGCAGTTTCTGCAGGTTATAACACCCTTGCTGAAGTTAAGCCCAGGGTGGAACTGAAGGCAATCATCTCTAAAGGGCTAAGCCTCTGGCACTCGTGTGGATCCAGGCTGCTATTCGGGAGGCAGCAGCAGCTCAAGGAGACGCTGCTCTTGACTTAGCCACTAAAAGGGTAAAGAGCTACTGGTGCAAATTCAGCCCTGATGCACAGCCCACGCATGGCACAGACAGACAACCCAGCACCAGGACTAGCGCCAGAATGGAATCTTTCCCTGCTTTCAACAACTTTCCCTTCATCCTCCAACTTAAAGTTCCATCCTCAATCACCACCCATCATTACCATCCCAGCACAGCCAGGGACCCAAGGCACAAGGCATGCACGTATAACGGGGTCAACCTCAGCTACCTGGAAGAGCTGCTCCTGCGTCAGAGTCTGGTCTACACCAAACAGCAGCACATCTCCACTCCCTGGAACTGCGCTTGGAAATGTATTTACAAAAAGAAGAGGAAATCCCTACATTAAATGACCATTTTCTCCACCATTTCATGCACTAACCTGTATCATCTAGAGAAGTTAGGTGGGGCTGCGCTCTACAACACATGTGTTTTCACAACTGTTTAGAATTAATGTCTAAAATCCTTAAATTGCTAAAAACTACAAAGCCTGCACACATTTGGGAGCGAGTGCAAAGGAGCCTGAAATTATAGCTCCAAATGGAAATCCCACTAGGCAGGCAGCAGGCAGAAAATCAAATGCCAATCATTTCACTTACACAGGCGATGAATGCATGTCATTCACTTATTGACATTCATGAGGTCTAACAAAAATAAATAAAGGGGGATATTACTAGCTTAAAGAGTTGCAGGTTCAAATTGCAAATGGCAAGAAACTGTTTCTATGACCTGTTAGAACAATGAGATAATGTAGGCCACACTGACCTCCAGTTTAAAAGAATCTTTGCCCTAACCTAAGAAAAGTAAATATAATTCAGCAATTAATGCACATGATACCTTGGGTTGCAGAATGCAAGATGGAGATGAAGGAGCCAACATTACAAAGACTCTTCAGCTCTCTTTAAACAGCTGAATGGGAAAAATTGATTATGAATGACTTGAGTAGGCTACTGGCACAGACAATATTGCTGTCTTGAGCAAATATGCCTTTTGAAAAGAAAACGTCCGCTGCCGTTTCTTCATGTGGATTGAGCAGAAGGAATCAGCC
Source organism: Psilopsiagon aymara (assembly GCA_024733675.1). Taxonomy (NCBI): domain Eukaryota; kingdom Metazoa; phylum Chordata; class Aves; order Psittaciformes; family Psittacidae; genus Psilopsiagon; species Psilopsiagon aymara. The sequence continues at coordinate 27,634 of JANRGW010052571.1, forward strand.
AGTAAAGGCCAAAAGCAGATCTATTTTGGATTGTCCTGAATGTCCATACATTCAAATTTGGTATTTCACCTACATCACACACTGTGTCATCTTAGGACCTTGTCTCATGCTTTCATTCTTGCACCTAGATCCCAGCAAGTGAAGTTTTTGGAGATCTGCTGTTCCATCTGGCATGGTGAAGTACTGGGGTCTAAACCAACATAAAAAGCAGTAGGCAGAGGCCATTTAACCTTCTCTTCTTGCATTTATGCTCACCCACTCAAGGACAAATGCCCTCATCTGTACGGAGACAACCACACAGCTCTGTGGCTAGAAACCATCACATTTCAGCAGCAGCCAACATTAAAGGATGAGAAGCTTTCTTAGCCACAGGGGAATCCACACCTCCTGAAAATTATTTCCTGCAGAACAGTGACTATCACTTTGCTGGTGATTGACCCTTGGGACATACATATTTGGAAATTAAGTACTGCATTTAGCAGCAGGAACAGTGAAGGGAAGTGTCGAGCTGACCGATGGCATGGAGAGATGCCAAGCACATTAAGCATCAGCCTCCAGCATGCCAGCAGCGCTTAGGCAATCGCAGTTCAAGGACTGGGGAGTGTAGGTACCTCACCTCACCGTAATGTGAAGTGGCAGAGAAAAAAGTCTTTAAATATCTTCGCATACCACAGCTGATTCCAAAAGCAGCACCAGCGGAGGGTGCACCACCAGCACGGCCCCAGCTGATTTCTTCCCTTCAGAGAGGTCTCTGTCACTGGCTAAGCCCTTGAAACAAAAAACCCAGTGATTCATCCGTTACATGCAGAGAAGAAGCAGGAGGGCTGTTATTTGGATGGCAGATGGATGACCTGTGACCAACAAGATCAAGCCCTAACTCACCAAAACACCACAGCGGCATCTAAAGCATCACTACATCATTCGCGTAACACAGCATCATTAATGCAGTACCCAGCCTCCACGGGGTCAGCCCGTTCCTGCACCTTCCTTCTGGCTGCACACAAAATACAGTCATGCTAAAGGGGGCTACAAGAAATCTGGAGAGGGATTTTTGACAAGGGCCTGTAGAGACAAGATGAGGGGAATGGCTTTAACCAGAGGGGAGATTGAGATGAGCTTATAGGCAGAAGCTCTTCCCTGTGAGGGTGCTGAGGCACTGGCACAGGGTGCCCAGAGAAGTTGTGGCTGCCCCATCCCTGGCAGTGTTCAAGGCCAGGTTGGACACAGGGGCTTGGAGCAACTGCTCCAGTGGAAGTGTCCCTGCCCATGGCAGGGGCTGGAGCTGGAGGAGCTTTAAGGTCCCTTCCAACACAACCAGTCTGGGATTCTATGCACTAACAACACAACAACACAAATTGGTCAGCCTGAGCTGCAGAACAGCCTTCGTTATTTCAGCAGCAATGCAATTCAGTGAAGAGCAGGGCCGAAGGAATGAAGCAGCAGCACACAAACCAGACTCATTCCTTATTGTAAAACTCACAGCAGGACACTGTGCAACTAAACTGACTCCACTGCTTTGTCGTGCCAGACCATGTTGCCAGAAAGGATGAAACTGTTACCCTGGACTTGCTGAGGGATTTGGGGGTGTCAGCTAGAAGGAGGTAGGAAGAAGAAAGGAGAGAGACAAAAGAAGCATTTCAAAAGAGAACTGTAAGAGATGTCACATTATTAACATTTTTTAATGGGGCAAAAATTGACATTTCTTTCTTTTTAAGCTGTCTGGGGTGGTTTCTTGCTTGTTACTTGAGTCTTTACTCCAAGCTTCAAAATTACATCCAGAGAACAGAAGCACTTCAGCTTGTCTCTGCTCCAAGTGCTTGCAGCCACCTGGTTCCTTACTCAGCTGAAAAAGGCAATGACGGGGAACTGGGTAAACCTTTCAGGATTTACAGCCATAAAACCAGCTTAAGGAAGGAAAAGGAGACATTGTCAGAAGTACAATAACCTCAGCACATCTGTGATGACAAACTTTCCTTGAGACGAGAAGTGTGCAAAAACAACTGCTAAATGGAAGCACCGCCACAATTAACTATTTCAGACAAGTCAAAGGCACTGATTTACACCATCATAGTGGAGGCTGAACAGCCATGCTCCAAAATAATTTCTATGTCAATGGCTGTGTGGCAGCCTAATCTGAGGTAATATTTCAAGGCAAATATTTCTCCTTCCCCCTTTCTTTCCTCCTTCAAGAACACTTGGCTTATATAAATCCTCAGGAATCGCCAAGCCCTGAATCGGTTTACTGGAAGCCTGCAGGCCTATATAGATAATATAGACAGGTACCTTTGTGGTTTTGGAAAACAGCTGAAACACTGAAGAACCTGCCCATACAGATACCATTTTAATATAAATCAGTGACTATACATACAGACACACTGATACGTAGACACACACCAGTACATGGACAAGCTACTGGGAATAACACACTCTCATGATCAGAAGTGCATTAGGTGACTATCAGGCTCTTGGGGAATAAAGAGCAAGAAGCCCTTGAACTACCAGGCCAACACCCTGAAATGCTTGAGAACATATTAACACATTAAATAACGTTAGATAGGCACGAGCCCTATCAGCCTCAGATATGACCAACCACATTTTTGCAAGCTCACATAGTGCACAGCTCACCAGGCAAGCTATGAGTGCCCAAAATATCACTGTCTGAAGTTAACTCAGCTGAACTACTGCCCACTGTGGGACATCAGCCAAACAGACTTGAGGCAACTGAAATCATAACTCTTCTTCAGGTACATAAAAGCTACAAAGGTAAGAAGAATATGGGCACACAAACCCAGGCAATGACTCTACAACTACTAACAGGAGGTGTATGCTACAATGGGTTGAATAGAAAACATTTTTACTACATACATAACAGACTTCAGCCTTTCCTCAGAATATCATATTTACAAGAGAACAGGAGGACACGGAATACAAATTACCCACTACAAGCCAGGTAAGGAAATAGCTCTAGCTACATCTTTGCACACAAAAGCTTCAACACACAAAAATCTGTCAAATCTGAATAATGGCATGAATTTTACTAAGCATTTCCCACTGCACTCATCCAATAAACTGGGAATGTATCTTGTATTTCAATAACCTGCAAGTGGTAACCAGTTTAAACTTGAAATCAGAGTCCTGATGCTCCAAAGGGATGTATAAGATTCTGTACAGTATAAATATGGTTTAAAATAGTACTATATAATCCTTGACCTCTAGTTTAAGATGCATGCGCATGTTAAGAGCACAGCTGTGGAGAACAAACTGGAATTAAGGCCAGTATAGAAAACATCACCCAGACTTCTTATCCCAGCCTCTGCTGGGCACAGGATTTTAAAGCATCCACGAAAACAAACTCCACAGCTCCACAATGAAAAGGGGAGTTTCTCCATCAGCAGTGACAAATCCACCCTCATGATTCTGGACATTGCTGGTGCTGACCATCTTAAGACCTTGTTAACCCTTCCAGGCAATAGGGCTAGCAACTCATTTATTTAAAACCACTTCATGATCTTAGATACTTGTTTATTCCGGGGTGCCGAGAGCCAGGGCTCCATTTTTCCATGCAGAAGCTCTGTTTTCACAAACCTGAAGTTTGCAGAATTGGCATTTTTACTTCCAAACACCAGACTTCTTATAGATGCCTGCCTTCAAATGGATGCCCAACACTGCTATTCCAGCATCACTGCCAAAGTGGGATACCTGTGAGACTCCCCTCCCTAGTTCACCTCCCTTTCCAAAACAGAAATCTCAGGTGCTATCTGCAGATAATTTGTTATTGATCAGCATGACAGACACCTTCCCAAGGAGCATCAAATCACTTCAATTCCACCCCACCACTAGACCAGCATCTCATTTGCGCCACTGTGCATCCACAGCAATCTGTGTTAAACACAAGTCACTTTCAGCCTCTGCATCCTTCATTGGTTCCTGCCCCAAGTTAAGCATTGCTTTAAACTGAGAGCTTTTCTTCTCCCAAAGCGCCTTTCCTCTATGAAGTCTTCTGATAAGTCCTTAAAAATGAATGCTCCATGAAAGCCACTATGGAGCAAGGCAGAGCACACAACTGCTCGAACTAAAGGGTGTGAAAGAAATTCATTTTTAAAGAACTGGACGCCAGCATGAATACATTTATTTGTATCACAGTGCTCCACAGTTCCAACATCAATAGCTGAGTGATGGGGCTGTATCTCAATGTTACAGATAAAGCCAAGCTTTGTGGACATTTATTGGCAGCAGCAGCTCCTGCTCACATTCAGAGCACCAGATGACATTGACTAGGTCCAATTAAGAGAAATAAGTTTTAATGCTAACAAAGAGCCTCTGACCCAGACAAGAGAGAGACAGAATGCGTTCCAAGGCTCTTTTCACTGAACGGGAAAAACACGCAGCTTGCCAGTTTGCATAATTTCTTGAGATGTAGACAAACTTTCTATCATCGTTCATTCTTGGCCGTTTGTAAGTTACACAGACGTTTCCTCTACGGCCCCCCATGCCAACAGCGGCCACTCGGCGGAGGCAAAAGCCGTCTGATCCGGCAACGTCCCTCCAGCCATCGGAAGGATTTTCCTCCCTGGAGGTTACCGCTGCTAAAATTCCTCCCATTTTACACGGCACGACCCACCCTCCTTCACACCGCACGCGTTTTCTGTCACGGGCATCAGCTACTACATGCTTCCCGCAAGGAACACCACCGCCCGGGACAGCGAGCTCACGATGGGCGGGAATGGGCCCTCACCCGCGTTCAAACACAGCACACCGGAGAGGATCGAGAGGGATCCGGGTGACACCGGGGAGAATCCCCCCGCGCACGAAGGGAGCGGAGCCACCGCACCGCGCCCGTACAGTGCGGCGGAGAAGAGCCGTGTCCGGTCCCGCTCCCCGCGCTGAAGGAGATGCGCTGCCGCGGCGGACCGCGGTACTCACCACCGCGTGCTGTCGTGGTAGTGCTGCAGCACCGAGTACCCGAAGAAGGAACCGTTGGGGCCCTGGAAAACCATGGGGCGACCCAGGTCCACGTTGTAGCAGCGCGCCAGGGACACCCACAGCAGCGCCCATAGCACCCGCGCCCCGCGCCGCCGCGCAGCCGCCGGCATCCTGCGAGCCCCCGGGGCGGCAGCCGCCCGTCCCGGCGCC
>JANRGW010052578.1:0-19424 GCA_024733675.1 Psilopsiagon aymara
TGCCTTCCAGGAGAATCCGCTCCAAGATTTTGCCAGGCACAGAGGTGAGGCTGACTGCTCTGTAGTTCCCTGGCTCAACCATTTTCCCCTTCTTGAAAATGGGGGTTATATTTCCCTTTTTCCAGTCATGGGGAACTTCACCTGACTGCCATGAGTTTTCAAATATGATGGACAGTGGCTTATATATGCCAAGGAGTTTTTAAATGTCCATGCAGATGTTCACACATGTGCTGGCAAGGATAATATATCATCCCATGAACAGTTTTTATACAGCTGGTGGCAAGAAAAATTAGCTGGCATCTTTAGTCACAGCTTCATTTGATTACACCTATATTCTACATTCTAGATGCATGACATTGTCGGATACATTTTAGCATGAACATTTTTGGAATCCGAGTTATTTCCTTTCTTTTACACTACCTACTGCATACAGCTGTGTTCTATGGAGTCCACACAATCTACGTATCTGCATACTCACCATCTGCTACAATGGTACAAGGTTTAGGCCCCAGCATTGCCCATAGCTGTTCTCCTCACCCAATTGAGTAGAAAATCTAGATTAATTCACAGAAACAAATAATTACATCCCCTAATATGGGACAGCTTCTTTGTCAGATACTGCCTGCAGAATTCCTGAAAACGTCATATCTATTTCACAATTCTTACTGGGGTTTTTTTTCCAAACTAAGATGCTTCAATTCCCTGAACCCATCAGAAATAAATAAAAAACACAACAAACCACAAAACCAAAACAAACTCAACCGAAACAATTATGTTGTTCATAGTTTTCCCTCACTGCCCCATTATGCTTTTTATTTTCAACAGGCTCTCCCATTGCACTTGCCTGCATTCGAGTTCCTGTTGATGGTGCTGGTTGGAGACATTGTTCATCGGTTAGTGTCTGTGTAGGGCCCCTGGCAGCATGCTTGTTTCTCATTAAATAGATATTTCACAATCCCCAACAAAATATAATTTTCTGGAAGAACTTATTTTAACAAGGAACTACTGTAACAAAACCACAAGGCCTGCCATTTACTCTTAGGCTATATTTTACTTTTTCCCAGTTTTCTTTCTTTCTCTAAACATCACTAGGGTACAATCGCTTTCCTAGAAAATACAAATTTTTCCCACCTGAGTGCAACAAACTTCAACAGGACAAAGACATTGGTCACTTCATGCAGCTTTCTTGTAATAAGAGCAACAGTACTCTTGATATTCTTTCTAAGCAACAACATTAATTTCTGTAAATCATCTTCCATTTTCCAAATTAGAGAGACAATGCAAGTTAAAGAAGAAAATAAGGCAGAGAACAAAAGGTAAATTGAATAAGTCCTAAAACATAGATGAAAAAAACACCCCTCCCTTTCTTACATAAGCCTCTTCCCAGCTACCATATATCACCACCTCACATCTCTCGGATTTAAACTCTTGGCTTCCACAGGTTTCTTACCTTATTACCCCGATGTGTTTCACCTGCTTTGAGCACTAAGCACAGCTAAAGTAAGGATTAACCTCTTGACTGCAAATGTTTTTGGGTACTGCAAATTGTCAGGAGAAAAATAATTTTCAGCTTTTCAGTTTTATAGCATTCCAGTAAATGCTGTGGGTGGAAAATTGGACTTTCACTGAACTGTTGTATTGTGTGCCATGTAAAGCCTTGAGATAAATAACAAAAAAAATACTTTTGAAGTTAATAAGAAACTGAAAAGGAAAGCAGCAGTTTTGTTCTAATTTGTCCATTTATTTCCAGTGGGTTTGAATATTGTGAGGTTGATAGCTATCATTTGGGATATAATTCCTCCTTATTATCCAGAGCACAATCATTACAGAGACAGGCTTCCCCTGCTTATCTCACCAAGTCCCTGCCTCTTTTTAGGAAGATAATCTATCTTGATAAAATACTACAGTCTCTGCTGAGCCTAAAGAAATGAATTAGAACTGGATATCTGAGTCCTAAAGGGAAAAAAAAAGCAACAAATACAACTCTCAAAGGATATCCATGGAAAATGTGACTCCACCATTTCCATTCAAATCTAACAAACCTTTAGAAGACAAAGAGAATTACTTAAAATGCATAAGCCAAACTTCATACTCTTTGAACTTCTATGGGCATTATAGCCTTGACGCTGTACATCTGAGTGTCTTATGGTAGTGAATCATTACAACCGGTATCTAGTATGAAAGATGAAGTCTCTGCTCCTCACCTCCAGAGGAAGGGTGAGTGTGAATGAGCACTTCACAAAGTCATACCCCATTGGGAAGGTTGAATCACTGAGTGATGAGTTAGAAGCTCTCAATCACAGCAGAAAAAAAAGAGTGGAATTGCTCTAAGGTAGGTCATGGAAAACGTAAGTTAAGAGAACACCTAGGGCCAGCTGTTAGAGGCCAGAGGAGTAGACAGCACACTGCACCTCATACCCCCATTTACCTCCTGTGTAGCAGCTGTTCGTGCAGTTGGTACCGTAAATCACTGCACTAATGTTACAGACAGGACTGGTGTCTTCAGGGCCAGTTAGCTACATCTGGGCAAGCCAAGTGGGTTTTGCAGGTGTACTTTAGTCTTTTAGCTGCTGCAGATTTTCATTGCAGGGAAAAACTCAGCTAAGATCTTCACATCTCATGCTGAATGTATGAAGCTGACTGGGAGGGAAGCAAACAAACTACAAATTTTGCCTAATTGACTACATATGACATGAAATAAGCAAGCCATTTCCCTCTCCTCCCTTTTGTTGTTATTAAGGACACTTTGCAGAGTATGGCAGTCTTAAAGTAAGGGCTGTAGGGTCAGGCCTTAAATCTGACTGTAAAAAACACCTGGTGCCTCAAATGGTTAATACCTCGATGAACCATGAAAAACAGCTGCTCCTTAGAAAAGTGATGTGGAGATTTGCAATTTTTAAGTCAAATCTCCAGGATCTTGAGTGCCATCTGCTAAAACTGTAAACTTTCCATTCAGAGCATCTGCATTCTCTGTTTAATACCTAGTTCACCAGCTGACCTTAATTCCAGGTTGAGGTTGGTAATGGCATGGCTTTCCAAGCCATGATGTAAGCACACACTATACTTCATACAGCCTGCACAGGGCTCAACTAGGTGCTTGACCTTATGCAAATGTTGCTCCACATTTTATTAATAACAAGTAGTCTGTGATATCGCACATGCAAAGACAGAAGGTTCATACTTGACATTTAGATTCACAAATTCATTTTACATTCTTTGAAAGTAAGTGGCCTGAACTGCTGAGCACCTACCGAGTCAGTGGAATATCCCACTGTTCAACAGATTTGAAAGTTTAAAAGGAATAAATAATTAATAGTTAGATTTGGATAAAAGGGAGAGCTCAACTGGGAGAAAGATTTGACAGTAATCTTTGCTCAACTGAGACACATTCCCCCACAAGCTCGTCCTCAGGAACCTGGTTACAATATGTGCTCTCAGACCTGGCATAAAAGGGATGTTTGAGAGTAACAATTCCCAAAATTAATTGTACCAAAACAACAGGCTGCTTAAAGATACTCAAACCATGACATCATGGTACACAGGTCTTTTTACAAAGAAAATTCTACTTTGTTGACTGCTTTGTAGCAGGTTAGAAGTAGGCAAAGATAATTGGCTGTATTCAATGAGTGTGGAGCTTGTATAGCACACAGAAAAGAAAAAATGCCCCTTGCCAGGTTTCCTGTATGCTGAATGTTTTTCATTAATGAAAGAATATATGTATCTTCACTACTGAGCCATAAAACCTTCATTAATCAATAACCAGTTCCCAGAGGAGCACAATGTAGTTGCCTAGCAAATATTAGATAAAAATAATATTTGAATACATAATTCAGAGAGAGAGACACAAAAAGAAAGGAGGAAAGAAGGCAGGCAGGGAGGCAAAGAAAAGGACTAGCAGACTGAGCTTACTCTTTTTGTGACAGAGACTGTATAATTTAATCTTTCATTTTTTGAAAGCTCACCACAACTGGATGCTTAGTTGTTTAGTTTATAATTAAATGCTCTCAAGACTGAGTCAGTGTCCCCTTCACTATAGGATACCGTCCGCTTTTCCTCATACTTTGTGAAAAAGTACAGGAAAGGGTTTGCCAACTCCAGAGGAAGGATTGTATGAAAGACAATCCTTCTCACAAACTGGAGATGGAGACTTAGATCTCTGAAAGAGTTGGAGAACATAGATAATATATAATATATATTATACATGAAGAATCAATCTGTTTTTTGGCAGTGAATTAAATTTTCAGCAGCAATGAATGCCAGATACCCGCATGAGCAGGATACCAGCACTACAGAAGGAATCAGGAAACTTTGGTGTCTCTATTTCTTCATTAAGATGGTAAATTTAACCGAAAAAGCAGTGAAACTTGTGCTTTTAAATCTAAAAGCACTTTAGAAAACTTACACTAGCCATTAAATATGGATATTTGGGAACAGAGAGAAAACTTAGAAGCATGCTGAAGCCCAAAGGAATAGCTCAGTCTCTAGAGTTCGCAACCAGATGAAACACAGGAAATTACAGAGATGTAAACAAGTCTTTCAGCCAGGTTTACCATTACTTTCCCTTTTTCCTCTCTATGTTTCAGTCAACAGTTTAATCCCATAAAAATTAAGTTGTTCTTGAACTTTCCTTGGTAATCATTTCACTTACAAATACTGCATTCAATAACCATTTGTTTTATCATTTAGATTAATAAGCAGAAATAAGAACTGAAATGCTGTGATATTCTGGATTTAATGTAACAACAAGAATCAATATCGTGAACTGTTGTATCTTGGCAGTTGTTTTATCACCATCTTGATGGATTTGTTTTCCTGTCTAGGGTACAAATTGAATTTCATCATGTGTTGGCCATGTGATATAGTAATGGAACAGGGAATTTTTTAGCCTTGAGGCTTTGTTATCTGCTTCTTTGTGTATTATAAAGAGCCAGAGTTCTTAAAAACAGCACTGCAAATATTCAGCTAGAAAATGCCCTATTGTAGCCTTTGCCGATTATAGCCCTTCTATACAATGTTTTCAGTCAACTTTCTTCCTGTTTCCCAATCAGTTAAATTTGGAACTATTGTCTTGATCTATTAATGAGATAGAACATCTAGGAAAGTCAATGAGTAGTTACAAAACTGGCATCGACCATGTCTCCAAAAATTCTCAGCCAAACTGATATGCCTATTTGAAAACAGGTAAGTCCCTTATTAATTTTGGAGACTACTGCCTCATAATCAGTCTATCCTTTTCCATATTATTTTGCTGTATATGACGCAAATAATGAAATGACTGGATGGAAAAATTTTAAAGTGTGTCCAGGGTAGAAGGTGAAAAAGATACTTCTCCTGAGTTGCCTGAAAAAGTCACTTTGATACATTTCTGCTATTTCTGCTGTTTCCCACCATGTCTGGCTTCTTAAATTTCCTGTTATACAGCAGCAAAATACGAGATGTTATGAACTAAAAGCCAGAAAAGACATCAAAAATATCTCTGTACTCTTCAAGGGCTTTGTACTTCATGAGACCTTCTACTATTTCTATTATTGTGGATTATATATTGGCTCTCATGGCCCTCAGCATGCTTGCGAGTCCAGAAACACAGACTTCTCAAGAAATGGGTATGACTTTGAAGAGTTTACTATTTAAATAGATAAGACAAAGGCTAGAAGAAAGGAGTGTTCCACTGAATAAAATGAGACTGGCATGTTTAGGGTGAGGTAAGCAACGTAGATATTATCTTTCCCCCCACCCAAATTTTCAGTCAGAGCAGCAAATAGATCTTGGGCTCTATGCCATAGCCCAGACTGGAGCTCCTTATTTTTACTTACTGATTTTCAAGCTTGGGCACCTCTTTTGCTTTTTCTGCTTGGCATTATTAATGCAGTTTTTTGCTTGAGCCTTCAGCAAGTTGTGGCCCCATCCATCTACAGCTACACAAATACAGATTTATACATTATGCCTGGCTGAGAGGAATCAGTTCCTAAGAAACAAGTGACTTCTGGTATTTTCTCCTTTTGTAAAGTCCTAGAGACTTATTTCAGATCTCTCTGAATCAGTTGTATCCCCATCTGAAACACATATATTTTAGTCTTCATGTTTTATTTCATGGTGATATCACATAGAGAATTTAGGATGGGATGTTCAGATACTGATCCCTATCTAGTTCTTCTTAAAGGCATTCAATGTATAGCAGGTCTTTAGTTAGATTTCCAAGTTTGTCTTTCTAATTGCTCTCACCATGAGGAACCCATTCTCCAGTCAGTTTTTTTCAACATAGAGCAACATTCTTCAATGAGCATACTGCCTGGTGGTTATTTCTTAAACTACTAGCTCACTTTTATATTAAAAATAAAAGAATACAGGGCCAGGAGAAAGCCATTTTCTTGGCTTCTTATCACTTGGCTTTTATCACAAATGTTTGGCAAAAAGTGAAACACTACAATGAATCCATTTGACAGTAGTAGTGACAGTATTATTACAGCTTTTCTGTTCCCTTCTGAATAGGTCAAACAGAAACATCTCAGAATCCCTGTTATTTCACTGCTCTGTATTCACCACCATTGTCTAAATCTTTATCACTACTTAAAACCATTTATTATCTCTTTATTATAGTAACAGATAACTGTGCTTGCTAATGCAAAATGTTTTATTCTGCTTATCCTCTGGAAAATTCAGTGGAAGCACCAAATTCATCTCATAGGGCTACTGAACAGTGAGCCACCACACCTGAACAAATATCAGCCGCTGAAATCCTGGCATTCACTGAGACCAACTGCACACAAAAGAAATCCCACTTATAGAATGAAAGGTTTAAAGTGAAAAATTTCTCCAAAAATCTAAAAAGCTACTGTAGACTATGGTATCTTCTTGGGTGTGCAATATACATGCTTTAGAAGATGGTTGGAACGAGACACTTTGAGACTATTGAAGAAACAAGAATAAAGAAACTTTTCTTTTGGGAAAAGATATTTTTTTTTTCTGGTACAATAGACATAATTTGCAATACAAGATAATATTTTTGCTTGCTTCCACACTGGTTTCGCACTTTTCACTTTGCTTTCTGGAGCAACAGAATTTTACTGACAAAAGTCTCTGTAGAATGAAAATGCCCAAGTCGCAAACATGAATATCATGAATATTTTTCAAACCCTAAACTTAACTGTGCTCATACAGACTCCAGAAAATAACAGTTTTTTGCAGGGAGCAAAAAAATTCTCAGGAGAATTTAATCTGTCTGGCAAAAGCTACCCAATTCAGCTCATATTTCTAATATTTGTCGCTTGTCCAGAAGTTAAAAATATTGAAAATATTCAAAATAAGTTAGAGCACAGAAAAAGTACAACACAACCACAATCTGTTCTGTGAGGAAAGAAGATTGTATGAACTAAAATATTACTTTTACAAAATAATGGTTTAAGAAAATAAATTATGGAATATTTAATTTCATTTGTAAGTCCAAGTAAAAATGATTAATGATCAGTGGATAGAGATTAAGAGAGCAGTAAAAGAGACAAGATGGCTCAGGGAATTGGTAATGTGGTACTGTGCATTTTTGGTTTCAATTTCAGCTTTTCAGTTGCTGTTACTAGTGAATCCCTTATGCTCTAAAACTGGCTTTTATGTTTGAAATCTAAGTTCTCCTGCCAAGTGGCAGATTGCCTGAAAAGTCAATAAAAATTGAGGTCTGGTTCAGCACTGAATTGATCCAGTATCACACCAGTGTAGCTCAGTTGACTTCAAGTAGTGTACTGGAGCACCAAGACCCAGGAGTGTAGTACACGACTGCAAATAACACTTGTTTGGAATATGAGTTCTCTTAACTGTGAACTAGCATGCAGCCTTGCCAAATCCTGAGATTTGATTGTGTATCTCACAACAAACAGGATTCCTTCCTTATAGTTCCATCTCTCCCAACTATAGGGTTATAAGAGAATCTCAGTTTTCATTCTAAAGTTAGAAAAACCTCACACTGTTCTGACAAATTCATGTATACCTTTAATAATCAAAAAAATCTGATTTCCTTTTAACGTGACTTTTTAAACTAGTTTCCTCCTCTGTAGTGGTCTGAACCCTTCTACTCCTTTCCAGGACTGCTAGTATGCTGTCTTCCTGGTCAGTGCAGTACCTATCTCTGCTGACCAACAGCCACATACCATATTTCAGTATGAAACTTTAGATGACATTTCTTCTGTAAGAAAGTGTTTGAAATATCTTCTGCAAAAGAATGGTGCAGATCAAACCCACTAGTTCAAGCAGGATGCCAACAGGTTTTGCCCCTCCAGCTCTACCTAGTATAATAGGATGCTTCAGGAGGAAGTCAAGACTACATTTCCTTTAAAAATCAGACATGTTTCCCATTAACATTAATGGGTGTTTACATACATTCATAAGACTAAGAGCAGGCCTCGTACTACATATTCATAACATTTAAAAAATGAAATAAAGATAAAAAAACACATTATACATGAGGCTGCATTGTTACAAGCTGGAATACATTACAGTAGCTTCTGTTCCCCAACCAATTATGCCTTTCATAAGATTTGTGTTGTATTACCTGGCCAAGTACCATCCTTTCCTTAATTGGAAAAGACATTTGAAAATACTGATATGGAAAATCTGCGTTTGACCTTGTGCCCTTGCTTCATGTCAACAGTTTTAACCACATCTGCTCTTGCACTGTGAAAATGTTGGCGTATTTCTCTGAGATCTGCTCTGACAGCTGCAGGCTCTTTGTACAGGATAATTCGGCTCCCAAATACTCAGAGAGCAGTGAGCACAGATCTCATTTGCTCTCATTGAATGCAGAAGCTCTGCAAAAAGAATTTGAGAGAAGTTTCCACTGAAAAATCTCTTTGGTTGTGGGTTCTTGAGGAAGAATTTATTCTTTCTGTTGCCACCAAGTGATGGGGAAATGGTGCCTACATGATTAGTGGAAGGTGGGAAAATGCTTGCAAATGAATACAGAAGTATCCACGTTAAAATCATTATAGCATGCTCAACAAAAAGACAAACAAGCTTCCAAGTACAGACTTCCCATTATATTTAACACCTGGAAGAGCAGAATCTGATCATGTAAGGTTAATGGATTTTGCTTCCCTGAATTATTGATTGTAGCATATGTAAATCTGGATGACAAATCTGGATGTCAGACCAGGGATTGTGAAGAATTTCTCCAGGCTGCAGAAGCTGTGTAGCTCTTTGGAGTCCCGCCAAGATTGCAATGGCAACATATACAGAAGTTTGGATGAAGTAAGAAGTTTTATTTTAAATTAGCTTAAGATAATTTACAATGTAATTCCTCATGATCATTTCTTGATGTGGTGTTAACTGAAAACAAGTTTCTTATAGAAAAAGATTTATTTCTCTGACTGCAGATATAGCACTGTCTGTCATTTGCGTTCCATCTGTAGTTCATTCTAAGGATAAAAGGCATCACTTTTGACCTGTTGCACCCTTTGATATTTTGCTTGATTTTGCATTAATAGTTTTAGGCATACTAAATATCACATACAGAAAGTTTGCACCTTGCTGGATGTACTTTGGAAGACAAAAAGACACTGTCCACTTTTTTCTCATTTCAAGTACAGAATTCCACACTAAGGTTAGTAAGCAGAAATTAGATGGGAAAGAGAGGAAGGGAAAGAATCCTTTTATTTCATTACATGGAAGTGAGGACTGTCAAAAACTATTTTGCATTTCCAGTCAGATGTTGAATTAGACCCATGAGAGTCAATACCGTAAAGGATATATGAATATTGGAATTGTGTACTTTAGAGTGTTGCCTCTGCAAGGTTATTAAAATCTAACATAAATGAAATATGAACTTCCATATTCATGACCCATGTTCTTATTGGCTGCTTCAAAAACTTTGTATTTTTCTTGCAAAATTCCTTCTTGATTTAAAATTAAATAGTAGTGCAGACAAAGCTCCGAAAGAGATGTTAGTGTTTGTAACATATTAAACCCAGGCTTGGAACAGGGTGAGAGACCTGTGAGCTAGGCTGTGCAATTGCTTCTCTGTATCTTTTCCCTGGAAGCAGGAATGTCTCTTGAATTTGGAACAGGTTCTTTCTATGTGTTTTTGAAAGTTTACATTCCAAATCCCTTGCTTTATGGTCATATAAGAAGTAGGTTAATGTACCTGGATATTGTAGAGCAGGAAGCTTTAATGCCTGCGTAATACTGGGAACTTCTAATATTCATATGGGTGTTTAGCAGATGTTAATGCTTTCTGGTTTGTGATGTCCAGGTACATGAAATGAACTGATCTATGAAGTACTGTGAAGTTCTGAGTGTTTTGCACATGTGAGTAATATAAACACCCTGGTTCATGCCACTAGTCATATCAAAAATCAACAACTCACAAAATGCTTGTGGCAGCAGGTATTTAAATTTCCATTTTGTTAAATGGTTCTATCAAAAAACTTTGGAAACATAGTAAATTTAAAATGTTGCCAACGGAGTTTATCCATACTGTACTGAAAAGGTAATGACAATGAACCAATGAGAAATACAAATTATTAACTGCGATGAAGACAAAAAATACATTGGGTTTTTAATGTGTGCCACATCAAGCTTCTACTTTATTTTAAAAGCATAGCTTCATGAAGACAGTAATAAGATAGGGGGCACATATTCAGATTTTTAGTCAAGTATTTCAGCTCTAAGTTACTATCAGAACTTGCGTAATCCAGCAACACATATGACTAGTTAATAAAGTCTAATATTCACCTACTCTGAGGAAAATTTACAAGCTTCAGCAATATTCACATAGTAAAATAAATGATAGTTGTAATACATTTTACTTATTTAGTGATTGCACTTATGAACATCAAAACGCTCTGAAATCATTACCTTAGTCTCACAATTCCCTTGTTAAATGAGTGATTATTATCACCTTACAAAAACGGAAAGTAAAGAAGTGAGAGATTAAGCAATTTATCCCATGTCTACAGGAAATCTTTGATAAAGTCCAGACCAGAACCCAGGTCTCCAGACTTTTGGCCACAAGGTCCCACTCTGCAAATTGTCCCCTACTGTTGTCCATGGATCTACTGAAGTTGTGGGAACACTACCAAACATTTCTGTGTCAAAAAGGAAGCAGTGGCAGTGGCCAAATAGACACACATTAAGATGGACTGACACAATTTCTGCATAAATGGATGTAATAATAATTAAGGCGTTCATCAGCATTAAGATTAAATGTAATAAAATGCACTTTGGGTGTGACAATGACCACATGAATTTGTCAATACTAATCCTATTAAACTGTGCCTTACTGTTTGAACCAACTGAAGGGTGCTCTGGCTTAGCCTTGTTCTCAGATAGCTGCTCCTGAAGGAGTTCCAGTTTACAGGCAGTTTCTGCTTGACCACCCAGATATCACATCCGTATGTGCTCAGCCCTTTTTTCTGCTTATTTAGCTATGTGTCATATGAAATATAACCAAAATCCTATTTCACACTCCACATTTTGGCATCTCTTGCCAGACTCGTGGATACAGAATAACAGAGTACTACACAGTGACTTTGTACAGCCCTGTTAATTTGCAGTAAAAGCTTGGCTCTGTGTTCTTCCTTCTCCTTTCAAGGAGTTGGTGATTTTGCCTCCTCTATGAAGGTCTAAAATGAAACCATGAGAAATGCCTGTGTTATTCACATGCCGGGAAATCTTGCATGAGAACACAGCTGCAACAAGGCTGGCTCCCATTCTCCGTTGGTTCACAAGAGAATGGGGTCGCCATTCATCCCCTTGTCTATGTATGATGGGACAGGACTCCGGAGTTCTGGGGTTGAGGCACTGGAGGGCATTCTCCAGCCACAAACATGTGCGGGTTCTACTGACAGGTATAGGTCACAACAGGACTGTCACAACAGCCAGGTCACAACAGGACTCTCTTCCTAACTTTGTGCGTTGCTCTGGGGTACAGATCAAACAGAAGGACAAATTGGCTCAGAGAGCAAGAAGTAGCAAAGATAAATCTCCTTTGTATGGGCCACAGATCATTCCTACTACTGCTACTCTTGTGATGTGGGCACAAGTCTGTCCATAGTTACGGCTGATCATAACCTCATACTAATTTAGCAGGCAAAGAGCAGGAATTTGAATCAGCATGGAACAGGTCAGTAATCCTCCAGAAAAAAAAAAAAAGCAAACCTCTTTTTCAGCTCAGTATTTATGGGGCATGAACTTATCTTGGTCATGTTATTCATTTTCATTGATCTTGATGATGTTTCTTCATGGCACCTGCTATCTCCTTCCTTACCCAAAGCCAGAATTTGCTATGTCCGTCTCAGGTCATGCACTTCTCTTTGTCCCTAGCAGCTTCAATGTGGATTCTTGTCATTGCACCAGCCTAACTTGCAGTGCTGTTTACTAGTTTGTGTAGGTGGAATTGTGTCTGGACTTCTTTTTCTGCCCATTACCTTCCTTGTCCTTGATAACTTCTGTCTTTTACTTTTTCTCTCCTTTTGAATAACTGTTAATGCACTGGTTTTGCCATTTTCAGCTTTGGCCAGCATTAGAGATACAGTGATTAAATCTGTTGCTGGCATCCCCTTGAGAGAGATCACAGTATCAAGAGAAAGAGAGAGAAGGCATAGCATAACCTGTGAGCTGGAAACCAAGACTACCTAGCACCAAACTGAAGGTAGTTCTTGCAAACAGGCTGTTTATTTCTATACATATGTAATCTATTGCTTGCAGGGTGAATATATTAGTTGCATCTTTTTCTCAAGAGCACAAACTTTCTTTGGTGGAAGCAGAAAGGCTTTTGAAATGAGAATTTCTTTAAATCCATGAATACTTGTATCTAAAACATGGAATTCATCTGATATATAATCTCTCCAGCTGGTTAGGTCATGAGTTTAAGACATTAAGAAGCTCGAGAGCAGTTAGACACAGGGATTGAAAACACTTTTGCTTTACATATCTGGTTGCAGGCAGAAGTTTGCCAAAACAATCCAGCAGACTCAGAAGGCAGAAGGGAAACAGAAGGATTCACACAAGCTTTTTTTTTAATATGAAAATCCTTTTTTTTTTTTTTTAGACAATCTTCTCCTATTTTGTGTTCTAGATTTTGCTCATTTTTGTCTGCAAACTTAATTATTCTGTGTAAGTCTTCCTCCTTACCTGGGATTAACCAAATATCAGAAAGAAGATGACAGGTTTAAAGGCCTTCCACCAAAGCTGTTAGCTTGGACAGACAGCAAAGAGTGGCTGCTTATCCTGGGGCAGTGAAAAAGCATTTACTCAGTTTATATTTTTTCACTGTGAAGCAGAAGGTATCTATCTCCTCCTATATACACTGTCACCAATCTCAGCATGGGCTGTTATAAATTAGGATGATATGAATACTAGTACTTGTGTGAGTGTCTTATCATCACTCTTGACTGATGCTCAGGTGTGAATTCCTTGCTGCATCAGCAGCAGTCCCTGCCAGCTGTCTGCCCATCATGGCAAAGGCAATAAGTCCAGAACAGAATGCTCTTGGAAGGGGCTTCATTGCAGTTGGGAACTCTGGCAAGCTTTGTGCAGATCTTTTAGCTGCAACTGTTTAAGATTATTTAGTGGCTTTTAAACATTGTTCATGCCCATTCCAAACAAGCCCACAGAACATCTGCATAGTGTCTGCTAGCTGTGCTCAGGGAGAGTCCACCAACAATCTGATATTGTTCTCAGCAAATATATATCAGCCCAGATTTTTTTCTATGGCTCAGTATCCTCTTCAAGCATTGAGAGAGCTGTGACCTTTCATTGATTCAGGCATGGAAACTATATCACAATATTGAGTACATATATTTGCTTTGGAAATGTAATCCTATTGTTCTCTTTAAAAGTTTCAACTAACAGTCAGCATGAATGTCATCTTCATAAAAGGTTAGGAAACCTGCAATATCTGGTATTAATAAATATCTCTGTGCTCAGTGTCTGAACTGGGCTAAGACTGAAAGGAGAGAATGAACTCCTTATGACAGAACTCAGGGGTAGATTCTCTCGTGAGTGTTTTTATGAGATGCAACTGCTACAGAAGTGCATCTTGAGTATCTCAAGGCAATCAGTTTGCTTTTCATGGGAGCACAGTGATAATTTATTCCTGACAGGAGAGGAGAACCCGTAGTGGTGGTCTGAACTGCCATTGCCATTCACTGATTCACTCTGAGTGCACTCTGAACTGCTGAATGTACAATCAGAGGAAGCACTGTCCTGCTGGGAATAGATGGGGAGAGATAGCAGCCTCACTGAAATCACTGAGCCTAGCACCACAGCGTAGTCTGTTTCAAACAGTGCTGGCTTTTAAGAAAATCATCCAAAAAGTGCTAGCAACAAAGAGCTTATGAGACTAAATGTGACAGCAGAGAACTACACACTGACTATAGTTGTGATTGTAACTGTATATTGCAATCACTTAGAAAATTTATCTGATTTGCAACACTAATTTTCGTAGCCTATTTGCTGTTGTAATGAGTGGTAACTGAAGAATCGGTGGAAAGAGATTGGTCTTAAGGTTATTATGCAGCACATGGTATCAAGTGAACTGGATTTGGTTCATGGTTCCTCCTTAGTGTTTCTGCATGATTTCAAGAAAGTCACTTAATCTCTCTCAGCATCTTTTCCCTGTCTGCAAAAGAATAATGTTTTTGTCTATTTAAGTTGTAAGCTCTTTAGAACAGAAGTGTGAATGGGTTAAATGTTTATACTGCAGAAAATACGCAGGGCTTTGATAATAACAATGGCTGATATGCAGTCATTAATAAAACCAGTACCAATTAGAAGTAAAGACTGCATTACATTTTAATAGAGCTACATTAGATAAAAGTGGCTGTACATACTAAATTTATGCAATTTTCACAGTTGTACTCAGAGTAGGGTTTCCAGTTGGCTGGAAAACAACTCAAACAAGCAGCACCAGCAGCTGTGAGGTCAGGAATAACTGTTGCAGGGTTTTTTTCAGCTCTTGGTCTTCTTACAGTTCGCTCAGTAAAAGAAGGAGGTGAGAAGCACACAGAAAGTTTTGACAGTATTCAGCACTGCTTTGCTGGAGTTGGTCTTCATTGGTCAGTAGGCATACCGCAGAATCGCTGCCTTTAGAGTGGCCAATGTACAAATAGTTGAAAACAGATCACATTATGATAAAGCCACTTGCTGAACAGTCGAAAAGATACTCAGCTATTATACTCTGAATCATAGTTTCCTTATGCAAGTCACTCCCAGAGCTAAAGTTCACAACCTAAATGCAGTATATGTAAAACCCAGAGCTTATAAAAATGAAGACCTAGAGTGTATCTCATTTATGTATGCAGATGTTTTTTCTGGATAATATTGCATACAGGCACTGCTGCAGAGACCAAAAATGTGCATACATTGATGGGTGCCAGTTTGGGAGATAATCTGAGTTCACCTTTCAGCTCTGAAGACAGGTTTTACAAGAAGGCCCCAATACTGTGATTGTGAGGAGGGAGAGACAAAGAAGCCATACTCCCTTGTTAACAGACTCTTCAAAAGGCCCTCATAGAGGAGGCAATCTTGTAAAAGAAGTTGTACATGTCTTTGACTGAGGCCTCAAAGAGTGCATTTTGACAGTTTGCCATTTTCTGGGAGGAAATTAGGGAGAATCACAGATTATTTTTTTTCTTTCTTTTTAATAGCCTACAGAAATAATTGTCTGTGGCTTGAAGAAGAAAAAGAAAAACATAGATTCCATATGAATAAACACAGGTATATAAAAGGGCAAGTGGGATTTTCAGGGTGGAGAAGAGTAAGGACAGCAGGAAAAACATCTTTTATTTCACCAGGCAAATTAGTATACAAGTCCTCCTTTGGATTTGAAACAGAAGGTATAAGATAAATTTGAAACACTTAGCCTTAGTATACTGGTTTTCATTCCTTCATCTTTTGGGCTTGAAGGGTTTATACTTTAAATAAGGGTCATGGTCATTCTGCTGTTATTTT
This sequence comes from Psilopsiagon aymara, assembly GCA_024733675.1. NCBI lineage: Eukaryota > Metazoa > Chordata > Aves > Psittaciformes > Psittacidae > Psilopsiagon > Psilopsiagon aymara. The sequence goes on from JANRGW010052578.1 coordinate 15,937, forward strand.
CCTTTTTCATGGAAGTGTGAATGGCCTTGAAATTTGTGTCAGTGATTCTGTTTCTGCATAATCAGCCTGTGATCCACCTTTGCTTTTGTGTCTTTTGGATTCTGAGCACAATCCCCTTCCCACAGATTTTGTTAGGGCATTGACTTTGAACATATTTCCTATAAATTTTCCAAATCAGACTACTGCTAGCCATGGCAACAAGGGCCTGACTTTTCCAGAAGTATGAAAGCCATGAGGGAAAAGAACAAAAGTTGAGCTTGTGGGACTAATTCTGGCCACACTGAAACTGTCCAGATGTCAGCATAAAAAATGAAAGCTATGGAAACCAGTATCAGACATACAGATTTGCCACAATGATATAAGTATCGTCCATTTTACAACATGGGAAAAAAAGTTCTTTCATTGCATAGAAATGTGTTGCATAACTACTGTGCTCTACTGTTTGGAAAATGCTGGGACAAGCCAACACCAACACTTCCTATCATTCTCATATTTGGTTAATCAAATTACTTTTTACCAGACATTAGCCAGAACACTAGATAATTGTTTTCTATTTTAAAGAATGGCTTGCTGAATTCAAAAGGCCTCTTTTGAGTCTGCAAAACCTGGCATTAAGCTGGAGCAAAACAGTATCCAATTATGCCCATTACCCCTAGGCAAGTACTTTTCCTAGAAAAATCACCTGTCAACAGAACAGCGCTCTGCCAGAGTAATTTTTATTCCCTTTCTGTTCCAGAGGCATTTTATTTGCTGATCTATTAGTTGAAAAGTCCCTGTCAAAGAGGAGGAAATAACAATCATGTTTTAGTGAAGCAACATGCTTGTACAGAGGTAAAAGGGCTGTACCAGTCCAACACAATGCATTCTTTCCATTATTCTGACTCAGACATGTAGACTGTGAAGAAGTCAACTTTGGTCCAAGAGTGATTAGGAATAGATATGGAAAGGTCTAGGAAGATCATGGGAGTTAGGAAAACCTGATCAACTTTATGTGCAGAAGACTGCCCTTACCTTTCTTAGCTAGCTTTTTACCCTGCTATGAGTAAGAGGAAAAAAGCCCCAAACCACAAACAACCCAAAACCCAAAGCAAAACAATCAAGAAAAAGTAGCTGGTGAAATTTTTTCCTTTGCAAATAAGGGCACTATCTGTAGTCTCTAACGTAAAAAGGGATAGTGGTACCCAGTTGTTATTATGATGAAATATGAAGTTCAATTGTTAGGAATCCCTATGAAGATCTACATAACTTTCTCTCCTATAGTTCTAAGATTGCTCCAGAGTTTCCATCTAATTTCCAATTTCACTTAAGTGGGCTCCACAAAGAACTCATACTGCGATTTTTAAAAAATACAGTAAATAATTAGCAACATAAAACAGGGGTTGCTTTGGAGGTTCCTTTTATAAAGACTAGTGATTGAGCATTTTTCATACTAGCAAACCATGACCAGGGGGTGGTAACATTACTGTGAGGAAGAAGCATGTCAAGAGGAAACAAAGAAATGTGAGAATACATGTAAGAGAAACAACAACATTGACTACATTCAATCTGAACAGGTAATGTTGAGCAAACTGATCTATTTTTCTTAGCCAAAATGGCAGCTACTTAATAGTCACAAAGATTTCTTTTTACACTTTCTTTGCCAATTCAATGGTACAAAGAGGAGTAAGAGAATTGGAAGCTGGGAGAAGTCTTGGCTCCTTTCATGTCTGACAGTGATTAATATTTTAGCTTTGCTATTTTTTTAATTATGAATAGTAGGATATAGAGTTTCATTAACGTGCCTCTCCAGCAGGTCTAGCAAAGAAGCCCTTAAAGAGGCTACACATAAAAGTAAGTCTTTGAGTTTATGTATACAGTTGCTGCACTGAGCATATAAAATGGTTTACTACTGCTAAGTAGTATTGCTATGAGCAGAAAGCCTGTGACCGATGGACACTCCCCGTAGCCCTTACTACTAGATCTATCCAGGCATAAAGGCAGACATCAGCACTCAGCCCCCCAGAAGAATTAGTAGCCTTGATATGGGGTCTTAAGCATGTGGTGAGTTTGCCTAAGATCATGGAATCTAAAAAATAATATCATTTTTAGTGGGAAACCACAATACTGGCCACTGGTAAACATCAATAACGAAGGGTAGTATAAACTTCAGTTCTAGGGTTTTTTTGCGTCCCACTCTGTCATGGTTTAAGTCCAGTCAGCAACTCAGCTATGCAGCCGCTTGCTCATTCCCCATCACTTCCTCACCCCATGCTCCTGGAGGGATGGGGAGGAAAATCAAAAGAATGCAACTCCCATGGGTTGGAATAAGAACAGCCCAGAAACTAAGGTATAACAGAAACCACTGCTGCTACCACCGATAATAATAATGATAAAAGAAATAACAAGGGAAGAGAATACAACCGCTCACCACCCACCGACCACTACCCAGCCTGACCCAAGCAGTGATCTAACCTTTCCAGGTAACTGTCCCCAGTTAATATAATGGGCATAATGTGATGTGGCATGGAATACCTCTTTGGTTAGTCTGGGTCAGGTGTCTCTGTCTCCACAGACAGAGAGGGAGAGATCATTCCTTGTTGCATGGACCAATCCCTATAAAGCTGCTGAGTCCATTCAGTCCATGATGTAGGGCTCCATCTCTTGTAACAGCCTTTCAGAGCAGGAGAGGCTGTGTGCAGTGTTGGGTCATTGCCTGGTGATGACACTGCAGAATTCATCTGGTTTCATCAAAGTTCATTCTTTGTTGGGATGATTGTCAGAGGGAAGTCAGGGCCAGCTGCTTGCGACCTGGAGACATCTAGTTGGTGGGCCATAAAAGTGCAACATAGCAGGCAATAGCATACTACTGAGTTCATTGGCTGTTTTCCCCTAAAATCAAATCCCCTTGAGGTACACATTGGTCTTCCCCATCTTCCAGTATTACCCATCCAGTATATCCGGGTCCCTGAGCAAAAGAATCCCACGAGTGGGCTTGCCTTTACCTGAAGCAGGAATAACCCAGACTGTCTTGCCCAGCAAATTCTTGATGTGCATCACAGGAACTTTGTCCCCTTCTACAGTATGTAAAAATTCTGACTGGGCTGGGCCAGCCCTGTTGGCAGATCCTCTGGTGTTGACCAACCATGTGGCTTTTGCTAAATGTGTATCTCAGTGTTTGAAAGTCCCATCACCCGTTCCTCTCAGTGTATTTTTTAATAGCCCATTGTACTATTCCATTTTCCCAGATGCTGGTGCATGGTAGGGGATGTGATATACCCACTCAATGCCATGCTCGTTGGCCCAAATGTCTATAAGGCTGTTCCAGAAATGAGTCCCATTGTCTGACTCAATTCTCTCTGGGGTGCCTTGTCACCATAAAATCTGTTTTTCAAGGCCCAGGATAGTGTGCCGGGCAGTGGCATGGGGTAGAGTGTATGTTTCCAGCCATCCAGTGGTTGCTTCCACCATGGTAAGCACATAGCGCTTGCCTTGACGGGTTGGTGGAAGTG
>JANRGW010052579.1:0-36892 GCA_024733675.1 Psilopsiagon aymara
CTTAACAAATGGGAAGAACAGCAGTCACCTTAGTGCTCAGGGTGGAATTGTCCTCTGGGAATGGGTCTGTATTAATCCTGTGAGGTATTAGTCCTCTTTGAAGATGGGAGGAGTGGAAATAAGCAAAGAAAATACTGAATGTATGCAAACTAATGGCAATCAAATGATGATACAAGCAGTCTGAATTTTTGTGCAGCTTTGATTTTGATCATTTGATTTGAGAAACATTACTTTTTCATGTCATTTCCTTAATAGGGTTCCATCCTGAGCCTCATGTTCTGTATCTGCAAAGTTAGCACCTTTACCTACGCAGAAAGAGCATTCACTACTCAAGCATGTGGAGGAGTTCAAAAGAGAAGGAGTACTGGTAGCAAAGCTGAGATACATACTGCTGTAGCTGAATTAAAGAGGCTTCTGACAATGTAGAAGTATTCTGTGACTCCAGAATTTTGAGTGATAATACAGCTGTTGGAGAGGAGAGTGGTGTGGTAGGCACCGACCAGTTCTTTCCATTTCTTTTATTCCCTCCTGAGCTCTCTCTACCCGTAACTTCAGATCCTTTATCATCTTATCTTTTCATCTTTCTCTTGTTCTTTATCTTTGGCATCATCAAGACAATTGTGATTTCCTTCTTTAACTACTTAAAATTGTTCTTATAGTCAAACTTGTTTAATTTCTTGAAACTCAGTTGCACTTTTTCTTCCCAGAGCTCTACCTCTCTTCTGAATTATCTTGCAGAAGTCTAGATGTGTTAGTTTTACTTTTTAAAGTCATGGATTTGTAGGATAGAAGTTACCTCTAAGGTAAATTCAGGTATTGTAAGCACAGAAGAAAGGCTTCCCTTTGTCAGGGCACTGCCAAATGCTTCTGAAGCTTGCTAACTGGAAGCCATTACAGGGAAAGCCTTTGTTCTGGTAGTCTGGAGCATCCTGCTTTACTGGGGTAGGAATCTACAGGCTCCTTGGTACTACAGTTCATGTGGATGGGAGGAAAGGTAGTCCATGTGGTGTTTTTCCACCTGGGGAATGGCAGAGTAGCTCATCGAAAACAGTTCTTCCAAATCTTAATTGCTAGAATCCCTGCTAAATAAAGATTTCACAAACCTCATAAAAACACTGATTTATGCAGCATGTCTGGAATTTGCGTGAACTGCTGTGAGGTGTTCAAAGACAATTTTGTATTTAATGTGGCCAAAGCTGTATTCTCCAACAGCAGAACAGATTTTACTGCTGTGCTCTTAGAAGTTTGCTGTAGGTATCTGGCACAAAAGATTGCAGCCCTAATGATTTTAGTCTGGCACAGAAAAAAACCAAAGGCTAACACCAAGATTTTTCTGCTGGGAAGTATTGGATAAAATTACTGAGAGATTGTTTTACCTGCCCCACCTATAATAAAATAGTAGTTAAACTGGCTGTGTTCTTGAGTAACTTCATGTTCCAACTTCTCTCTCCTCAGTGCTTATCATGCTGTAGTAAATCAGAGTAATTCAGGTCTTAATTATTTTTGTTCTTCATTATAGGAAGAGTTTAAAATTTATGTGTTAGACTCAGTAACGGGTTCAAGCTGAGCCTGCAGAGCTTGAAGTAAATGTGTTTTCTGAATTATGAGTAACCAACTTGAAGCTGGTGTTTCCAAACTCTTAAGGGTGTGAAGGTACAGGCTTAGCAGTATGTGTTTTACCAACAGCTGTACTTGAATAAAAAACTGAGGAAGGATCTATTTACCCATTTTGGAAGTATTTACTTTTGATATTTGCAAGGACTGCCTACTTGAAGAATTTAATAGGAAAGTATTCTTGTTTGGCTTCTATTTCGATTTAACATTGCAAGAATATAGTTTGGAAAATGTTACTTCTCTGAATCACTGGCAGATGTTCTGGGGGCTTGTAATGGTGGAGCTGCTGGTGTAAAGGTGTCAAAAATTCCATCTTTTGCTCTCCAGAGAGCTAAGATTTGATGTAATCGGCTCTGATAATTCTCTTGTCTTCCTTCTAGCTTGCTGTCTTTAGTGCACTTCTGAAGTATTCCTGCTGTAGTCCTGGAATGACTGCTCTTCATTACAGCTCTTGTATAACATGTGAACATATGTTCTTACCTTGGGTTCCAGTGGAAGGTTCAAGTAAGGTATTTTCTTAGCCAGAGTACCTGATTCAGTTTCATAGGATGCAAATTGAAAGTTATATAAAATGCAGATACAATCTGCTGGCATCTGGGCCATTGCTTTATGGTCATATGTAAGTGATACCATACATGTGTGTTGCCCTCTTTATAGTAGTATTATTTACATAATGAAATCGTGGCTGTTCTGCTCTTGCTTTATTTTCATTTGTTTTGTAGAGCAAATGAAAAGTATCAATTGTGGGAAAGCTTTAAATGTGAAACAGCAGAGTTGGTTTTTGCTGGGGCAGTTCTGCTTTGGAGACTCGAAGACAGCAAGCAGAGCCTGTCTGTAGTTGGGGAAGGTAATAAATGAAAGATTCAAAAATGTAAGATGATGGGTAATTTTCTATTCTTCTCTCTCAAAATACAATTCTCAGTTTATATACAGCTTCCTTGGGCTGGTTGCACTTCGTGGCAGCTGCTGTTTGTTGAAATGGAAGCATGCCAACAAGCACCCAATTTTTGGTAATAGAATGAAGAGAGTATATAAAAAGAATTTGTTTTGTGGGGAATTGGCTCTTGGCAGGTATCTGTATGGTAATTGTTAGGTTCGTTGCTCTTACTTGAAATATGTAAGTGATAAAAGTGAAAAATAATGAAAGAGCAATAGGTGGTGTGCTTTTGTGAATGTTTGAGTTGCAGTCTTCCAGATAAACTGTTGTGATCCACATTGTGACTGTATGAGACTATCAGGCTGCAGGGCCATTTGTTCATTAAACCTGCCTTCCCAGTAGCACTGTGGCCCCAGCTCAAATGTCAGCAAGTTGTGCTTTCACACTAGGCAGTGATCTGTTTTTCCCTCTGATCAGAAAGCCAACTTTTGAGAATGCTTATTCCATTTTTTTTCATAATGGAATAAATTCCCCTCAGATTAATTCGTGTGAAGTGTATGGAAAATGCCTGCCACTTTTCAGCTGTAAGAATTCTGTATTAGCATCCAAGAAAGGATGGAAGGTAGTCAAGCATTGTATTTTTGAGCCTTTGATTGCTTAAATTGTAGGCAGGCAGAGTTGCACTGACTCATGGGCTTAGTTGACCTACATTTACCTAGCTCTGATCTTTCTCCAGGCACTACGTAGATTGGTTAATGTCTAGTTTTAAGCTGCAGGCTAGTGATAAAGGACTGCATGCTGTACTAAGAGTTTTCTCATGTTTTATTGTGGTTTCAATTGTTAAAAGCTTTACTATGCAACCACTTCACTTCAGAAGTTACAGATTCATTTTTATACATTTTTATCTATAAAACCAGATTTTACTTCTCCATTGAGAGAATGTATCAACATGGGAATTTCTCATAAAGTGGTTTGCCTAAAATACTGTTGTTTGGGCTGTGATACAACTATGAACATATGGCCAGCGGTTTTCATAAGTCCTATATGAGTTGTTGCTTTCAAATTCAGAAAAACTCAAACAACCAAAAAAAGCATGTTATTCAGTCTCACAATTTTGTTGTGTTTTTATAAGCAGTTTAGCAGTAAGTTTCAAGGGATTTGGAAGTTCAAAAAACCTTATTGTATCAAATCAAGTAATCATCTGTGGACTAAGTCTGGATATATTTCCGCTCAGAAGGAGGCAGGACCTTAAAGGAGGTTGTCTTTCACTACACTTTCCACATTGACAAACCTTGAGAAAATGGGAAAGAAGTAGTGGGTGAGTTAGAAGCACCGTATTTGCTGCTGGGATGACTAATGTAAGAGTGTTACCTCTGCTAATAAAATCCAGGTGCAGTCTTGTGCCCTCTTTTTCTTGCCAGAAAACAGACTGAATTTCTTCTCTACTCCAGCTTATCCTGGTAGCTGTAAGAGTAAGTACACTTTCTAGGAGTAGCTCAGTGAGCAAGATTGTACAGCTTATGGTATACTTATAAGCTCTTTCGTAATTTCAATTTATATGTGAACTAGTTTTGGCTTGTTAGGTCTTCTGCTGAGATGCAGTTGAATTATTCCTTGTCACCAGTAAGTAAAAACTGTATTTTTAAGTCTTCTGCGGAAAAGCAGTAGAAGTGGGAGTATTTGGGGCATAAACTAATTTGACCAAAGATCTGAAGTTGTTGGTTATTAGATGAAAGTCACAGTAATGCTTCTTGGAAGTGGAAGTTGACACTTTATTTTCCTAGCTTTCTTCTAGCACAGGTGATGCTAAGATGAGGGTACCTCAGCAGTGCTATTTCTACTCATTTTTTCTAGGAGAATCAGCTGTGTAACATGTACTCTTCCTCCTACTTGTGTTCCTCCGGGAGAGTATTTGTGTTGCCAGACTGGAATACCAGTGGCGTAACATCAGCATTTATTTTTTACATGGTTACAGGGAGTGTAGCAAAAAGCAGTTTACGTGGGGAGAGCTTCCAGTCAGACATCTTAATCCTTTGGGTCTACAAAGAACACATTTTTCCCTCCTTTCTGTTGCTGCTGCTTTTGTGTGCTTAATTAAGGGGTCACTTAATCAATTATGGTAATCAGAGTTATCAGAATCATGAAATCAACTGGGTTGGAAAAGGCCTTTAAGAACATCAAGTCCAACTGTTACCCCAGGACTGCCAAGGCCACCACTAATCCATATCACTGAGGACCTCCACATGGTTTGTGGACACTTCCGGGGACAGTGACTCCACCACTGCCCTGGGCAACCTCTTCCAGTGCCTGACCACCCTCTCTATGAAGCAATTGCGCCTAATATCCAGTCTAAACCCTCTCTGGAGCAGCTTGAGTTTGTTACCTCATATCCTATCAACATGTTAGTTGATAGAAGAGACTGACACCATCTCACTACAACCTCACTTCAGGCAGTTGTAGAGAGCGATAAGGTCCTCTGTGAGCCTTCTCTTCTCCAGACTAACCCTCCCCCTTGGCCCGGTCCTTTGTCCATTCCCCATCAGGCTTGCTGCTGCTCAATAAAGGTGTGGCCTCACCAGTGCCTAGTACAGGGGGATGATCTCTGCCCTGGCCCTGCTGGCTATACTATTTCTGATATAGGCCAGCATGCTGTTGGCCTTCTTGGCTGCCTGGGTACAAGCTGTCTCGTGTTCAGCTCTGTCAGTCAGCACCCCCAGGTCCTTTTCCATGAGAGCTTTCCAGCCACTCTTCTCCGAGCCTGGAGCATTGCATGGGGTTCTTGTGGTCCAAGGCAGGACCCGGCATTTTGCCTATGCCTTCCCCTAGAGGAGACTATTATTTTCTATCTGTTTTTGTTACACAGCTGCAAGTGAAAGATAGTTGAAATTTATATGATACTGTTTTGGCATTGTGGTAGAAATCAAGCTCCCCAGAGTGAGGTATCTTAAAGGATCCTTGAATACACTTAATGCAAGGTTAATGGTTGCTCTGCAGATTAAAATATCTCAAAAGTAGTGGGAGAAAATGCAGTGTGAAATATGTGCTCCGAAAAGAGTGTGAGAGGATTCCTTCCCAGGAGCCAGAAGAGGAAAGCTATGTAGGTTGCCGAGATAGTTTGGGAAGGAGAGAACAGCTTTGGCTCTGAATTAAGACTCTTAAGGATTATGTATCTTTAAAAGTAAGTCTAGGGGTAATGTTATAATTGTAAATGTTCTAAACTTTCCCCCGGTATTCTTTTGGAGTTTTCCTTCCAAATCTAGTGTTGGTGTGAGGCTGTACTCTCTTCCAAGTATCATTCCTACTCTACTTTGTGAGTTACCATGTACACTGTTGACTACTATTTAGCATGCTTTTTGAGTAGATGCTTTTTTATCTGAGCATATAAATAAAAAGTAATTTTTGAAATATGTAGTTGAATGCTAAACAGTTTTTTTGCTTGGAGAAAGCTTTTTTTTTTTTTTTTTTTTTTTGCATTAAAACGAAATTTGTGTGGAGCTCAGAGTAATTAAGCTTCAACTTTTCACTATTAACTTTTCTTTAATATTTGGGATTTGTACCATAGAATCATAGAATAGTTAGGATTGGAAAGGACCTGAAGATCATCTCGTTCCAACCCCCCTGCTGTGGGCAGGTACTCCTCACAGGTCTCTGTCCCAAGTCGATGTCCAACCTGGCCTTGAGCACTGCTAGGGATGGAGCATTCACAGATCCCTGAACAACCCATTCCAGTGCCTCACCACCTTTGTTTGTTGTATGTACTTCGGTTAGTGTATTGGTGATGGTAGCAGGCATGGATTTTGCTAACTAAGCCAGTTGAGCTGTCTGCTTCTATGCATTGTCACAGTGATTGTGCTCTCCTTGGCTCAGGTAACTGAACAGTTGTGGTTACTGTAAAATGAAAGACTGATGCTGCACTGATAGATTGGGAATGGTCAGGGTGACATGCGGCTTAGCTCCAAGCACATCACAACCTCTTGCCTGTTTTGGGGCTGACCATAAGTAGTCTGAGTCTGAAATCCACTTTTTCCTCAGGGTTTATGTGGTGAAGTCCCACTCTGTTACCCGTGATCAGGACCTTGAAGTACTGTGACCTACACCCAACTTTAGAGATTGATACAGTGTAGGGCAGATGAGAGTTTGGTACTTAAAGCAATCAATTTGATGTTATCCTAATGAGTATATTTATTACACACATGCATGCCTAAAAACATTGTAATTGGAACTGAAATAGTCTGAAATGGGTTTGGCAAAGTTCTGACGTGTGCTAGTGCATCTCTGCTGTATGTTTTTGATGTGATTTAGGAAGTGTGGGGTAAATGAATGCTGACTTGTGTAGGAATTGTGTATATAGTTTAAGGAAACTGTATTTGTTTGTTCCGAGTACTAGATGTTGTCAGTTGGAAAATGTCAGAAAAAAGAGTGGTACCATGAGGCTTTTGAAATTATGTGGAATGGGTTAGAATGTACAAGTTAGGACCCCAAAAGCTCAGACTGATAATGAGATTATTTCTTGCTAGGGTGTATTGCTTTTATAAAATCCTAGCTCTCTCTTGCTTAAAATTGCTTGCTGTATTTCAGTTACAGATATACCTTTTAAGTTTGAATCAATAGTTCAAAGAAAGTACTACAGTGATGTCTTCCTGAAGCTGTTTCATAGCTAACACAGGTATTTTCTTGCATACAGATAATTTGTATAGTGCTAGGCACACTGATTCAGTGGGACATAGTGTGGATGGGGGCAGGCAGGAGCTGTGACTGTATTTCAAGTTGGTTAATATGCAGTGCTATTTGCCCTTGGGGAAATATCTGTTCTTTTTTACCTCAGCACACAGTTATGCCTTAAAAAGGGTAGAAAATTCTGTTGTGCTTGCAGAAATCTATTTATTGAGAGATGAGATTGCCTTGAGAGGCAGAGGACAGGAAGACCAGTTAAGTTGGGAAAGACCATCAGTCATGTGGCCTAAGGAGTCTTTTATGTACGGATCTTCTAACTGATTTGCTTTGTGTTTGTAGGTATAAAGCATTGTTAAATAAAACCTCATCAAATTCTGGTTTCCTCAGGCCCAAATGGATGGGTTTTTTTTGTGATACAATCTGACTAAAATTGGGTTTTGGGTTAGATGTTGGTAAATTTTTCAAGTCCTGTGTTAAATCATGAAGAAACAGTTGCATAGACACAACGTTTTCTAATGTGAATACATCATTATATAGTAAAACAGTTCCATTAAGATGCTGTCAGTGATCAATTTGTTTATTTTCAGTCTTGTGTTCATTAATTAAAAATGAAGCACTTTCTTTTGCTCAGAAAGAAGTACCAGGCCTGTGATACCTCCATTAAAAACATTGATAAATGAAAAGACTGTACTATTGTATAGAGGAATTAGTGTTGAATTCATGTAACTTTTAATTGTGGTTGAGATTGTCATTTTTTACTCTGTGTGACTGCATCGAAAATACCTCCTGTAAACATAATTCAGTTATGATTCACCCAAGTGTTTTTCTTAGGCATGTTTTTGGAATATCATAAATTCCAGCTCTTAAGTTACTGAGTAAAAATGACTTGCTTATATTGAGAGCATAAGCCAAGTTTAAGTCCTGTGCCAGGAACTGAGGAGCCATTCACTCAGGTACACTTCAGGGATCCTGTTTTCTTTAGGTGTAGCATTTTGGTAGTGTCAGCATGCTTCAAACATTTGTATCACAGACGTTCCAGTTTATTTTGACTTTTAGAATTGTTTATTGACTAAACCAGGTAATATTTGTTTAAAACCACTGAAGGTTAAACTCTTTCAGTGCCTAAAGGTGATACATGTTTTAGTTTAAGAAAATTTAATTTTTTAGTTGCTGTGGAATTTAGCTTTAACTTAAGCTTTGAAGTTTGTAAATGTAGATGGCTGTGAGTCATGCACACAACAAGTACATGAATTTTACTGGAATAAACCACCTAAAGTCTGAAAACAACCAAGCTAAGGATTTACATTGAGCAAGACTTGACACTGCTGAAAGCTTTTCTGCTGGAAGAGTGGAGGATAGTAAAGAGTTGTCTGAAATGATTGTCAGAGTATGCTGAACTGGAGAAGAATCAGAGTGGTAAACTGTAACATACTGGACCAAGCTGACCTGCTTTTATCCATATCCATAATTCTTGTGACTAGTGACTCTTAATATGAATATCCTTCCACATGGTAAGAATGTGTTACTACTGGTATTTTCCAGTCCTCTTTGTCTATTTGGTCAGTTTATTCAGTTCCTTGTTTCTGCTTTTCTCTCCCAGTATACTTCTGCAGTCCTGGCTATTCAGAAGCTATTCAGTGGATTACAGCTGGGTTGGAAGTTTTGTAAGCTTACAGGTGCTATGAAATGCCAACATGTGAGGCCTTCTTATTAGGAATATTGTGTTTTCTGTCAACTAAATGCAGACTTTAATTTTCGTGGTGATTTGGGTTTTTTATTTGGTTGGTTGTGGGGTTTTTTGGTGGTCTTGTTAGGTTCCTGTTTCTTTTTTTCATGGAAATACAAATGCAAGGTATCTGAAAGGGTACAGGAAGATAATGTTGGGAAAAGACATTTAATCTTAGGTTAGTTACTCAACATTTGAGGCAAAGGAGTAATAGAATAGTAAGAGCAGCTGTACCAGAACTGATGTTTGCATCTTGGGTGTTTTTTTACACCTAGGCAGTTATGTGCTTGTTCCATTAGGTAAGTGGTACCATTAATCTTGTGTAACTGAATAGTTTAGCAGAACTCTGGAAAATTATTTCTTGTTGGTTTTTTTCTTTTGTGAAGGTCAAGGATCTGTGTTGTTTTGGAAGGTGTACCAGTGTATGCCTGGGGCTTACACAGACTATAGATTGCGGTTTAAGACTGGTCACAGGATGAACTGCGGTTAGTGCTGTGCTTAGGTCTAGTGGAAATTTGAAGGAAAATTTATCGTGTGCAGTTTTAGAGCCTTAAGTACTTTGCTAAAGAGTTGGGAAAGTTAAGAGCTGGGGTGCAAACAGATGAGTTTCTGGCTCCCAACACACAGGTCTTTTGGAATGCTAGTACCTTAATAGAATTGATAACGAATTTATTAGTTGTATTGCATGTAAAGCCTTTTGTAACAAAGATCCTTCTCTTTTATTTTTTTAGTACATTTTTGGGGAGTTCAGCCCTGATGAGTTTAATCAGTTCTTTGTGACTCCACGATGCTCTGTTGAGGTAAGATCTACTTTAACCTATTTTTATAAATTGCACATTAAAGCTCCATCTCTTTGTGTGTATTTGGAATAGAACACTACAATTACTTCTTTATCATTCTTTTAGCTTGCTAATTAACAAACTGAAGATATTGAACAGGAGTCTGCTTTCTGTGTATGTAGATGTTAAGTCATTTCTTCAGAAAATAAGGAATTAATTATTCCACCTTCTGCTTGTCAGCTTGCTGAGCCGGAATAGCTCACACTGTAGTGATAGAATGTGGAAAGTGAGTTGTACTGGTACCTCAGCTTTGAGTTGCTGTCATGGGTTCAGCAGTAGCAGTCATTTTTCTGCTTCTCAGTAGCTGGTGCAGCGCTGTGTTTCTGACTTTCGGCCTGGGAACAGCGCTGATAACACCAGCTACCGCTTAGAACGTTTTGGTCTGGCCAAGGCCTTTCTGAGCCTCATGCTCTGTGAAGGGAGGAGGGTAAGCCAGGAGGAAGCAGGGACAGGACACCTGACCCAAGCTGACCAAAGAGGTATTCCATACCACAGCACGGCATGCCCAGGATGTAAAAAGGGGGGACAGAGACCCGGAAGGGGTGGGGGTTCATTGCTTGGTCGGGCTGGGTATATGTGGTGAGCTGTTGTATTCTTTTCCCTGTCATTGTTATTATTGGTGGTAGCAGTAGCGGTTTGTGTTACACCTTAGTTACTGAACTATTCTTATTTCAAACCATGGGAGTTACATTCTTTCAGTTCTCCTCCCCATCCCTCTGGGAGTAGGGGGGAAGAAAGAGGGGGGAGTGAGTGAGCTGGCTGCATGGCCATTTTATGGCTTAAACCACGATGGTTGCATATAGAGAGAATTTTTTCGGTAGTGTTCTTGTTGTAAGGTGGGCTTCTAAGTCTTGTGAACCTTTGGGAGCACAGGGGCTTTGAGTATTTTTTTTCAGGTGGAGCTCTGCTGACCATCAAGGCTGTGCATGAGGTCAGAGAAATGGATCAGTAATGAACTAATTACAGTTGCAGTGAGCACCACAGGGTGGAAACACTTCTCTTTGTTTGAGTTCATAAGACACTACAGACATTATTGCAGAATTTTGTTTGTAGTTCTTGATAGAGAGTGACAGAACTGTTTTCCTTTGTAGGGAAGAATATTGTGCTATTGTCCTAATCTCCAGACTTGGAAAATAATTCTTTTCCTCGGTCATGTTCTTTGGTTTTGCTCTGAACATTTCAGATATGCTTCTGCCCTCCCCCCTCAACATAAAGGAAATGAACGCTTCCAGCTGCACAACAGGAAATCCTTTTATCACATTTTACAAATCTGACAACTATTGTCAATGTGACTTAGTTTCCTGTAACTTAATTTCCAAGTATAATTAGTGTAGTATACTGCTGAACAATAAAGGTGCATGAAGGGAATGGAGTGGGAAAGTTCAGGAAGAAAAATACAGCTTCTGCTTGGCTTTAGAGAAGTAGGGATAGCTTTGTATCTTCTCTGGTAGGTGGGAAGTAAAGCTGATTAGATCTGCAAGCAATAAATAGTTCTTCCACCTATATTGCTGTTTTCCCACTTTCAAATACAGTAGCAACAGTGTGACATTTGCATCCTATTTAGTGTCACCTTAAGTGTCCTACATCAGCTATGCTAACGCTTACGTTGTGGAAGATGAAAATGTCGTACTTTGACTTCTGTAAAGCTGTTCTTGTAAACCATGTTGAGGAAACACAAGCCTACAGCATTAGAACCATTTTTGCAGCTGTCTCAAGTGTACCACTTGCTGGTTAGCTATCAAAATAAAAAACTGTGTTGAACGACATTCCTTAGGTTTGTCCTTGATCTGGTTCAGTTCAAGGTTTTAATTATCTGGATGATGAAATAAAAATTGTGCTTATTAGTTTTGCACGGTGCAGATATTTCAGAGAAAAGTGGTCTGAAAAAAATAGGGTGGAATTCAAGAAGGACAAGACTGAGATTATAATGCTGCAGTGGTGTTCGACGTACATTCTGTTGGGTACAATGCCAGTTCTGGGAGTCCAAGCATCTGTTAATGCTGGTGTCCCTCTGAAATCCCTTACCTTTCTTTAGTCTGAAGGGTGGACTGAGGCAAGGGACTAGTTAAAGCTAAAAGCTGTCTAGAATGTTTCTTCATACGTGGCATTCTTGATACAGGTTATATCAGATACCTGCTGCCTGATTTGACTCAGATGACCCAGTTGTACAAAACAGGTCAACTCAGAGATCTCTGCTTCTCAATGACGCTGTTGCTTAATCAGATACATGGGGGACCAGTAGATGCACTGCTTTATCCTTTTTTTTTGTTTTCTTCCTTAAACTTGGTATTTTTCTTTAGCCTTTGGATTTGGAAAAAAACAAAGAATTGCAAGTCTTATCATAGACAGTCTTCAGTCAGCAGTTTGACTTTCTTAACTCTAACGTTATATTGAATGTGTTCAATATTAATATGGATAATAGGTTCTTAACTGCTTGGAGCCTGTTCCTGACCCACTGGTCCTCATTTTTGACCTGGAAAGTTCATGTATTAAGGTGTGTTATGGTTCATAAAATGGCTTTAAAGAGTGTGTTCTTTTTATGCACTTTTCGATAATGGCATTTTAGTAATATTTTTCTTGGCACTTGCAATGCACTGCTGTCTGCAGTGCTTTAAGAAGACAGTATGTAAGTATCTGTAGCTTTAGAGAACTGAAGACTTCAGTGGAGAAGCCTTGGTTATTTATTACACCATCACAATGAAGATTTAGAATAGCATCATAGAACTTCACTATACTCAGTGTTTTCTCTGCCACTGTAGAAACAGTAGTAATAGATGTAGTTCAGATGTAGAACAGATGTAGCTCATCTGTTACCCAGGGAGCTGCTGCTCTGCAGTGTAGCAATGGCTCTCAGTTCATGCGAGCACAGGATAATGCTTTCAGCTGCTGGGGAGTTTGAAGGCAGGTAAAAGGGAATTAGAAATCGCCCACCCGTGGTTGCACAATAGGAAGGATTCTGTCAACTACTGAGGCTATAAAATGATGACAGTGTTTTATACTAGGTATATTTACAATCCAGATAGAGCCTGTATGCTGTGGTTGTGTTACGCTTAGGCTGATGATCAAAAAATTTTGTTAAATGTGGTTAAGAAACACCTTAGCTGAAGCATTTCAAGGGCAATGCTATAACTAAACCAAATTGAGAGTTGAAAGATTCAGGTGCAACTTTTATCCCTCCAAAACTTAGTTTCATCCTTTCACCGATCATTTGTTCAGTCTGAGTTTCTGTCTAAAAAGAGGGTATATTCCTCATTTTGAAATCATGGTGAGTTACTGTTGGTAAAGGAAGATCCTGGTGCTGTGAGGTAAATTGTTTGAGAGCTTGATGAGCCTATGGTGTGTAACCACAATAATCTTTTATCTTTTAGTAGCTGTGGTACTGCAAGGACAGTTGAAGCTACAGTGTGGGATTTGATAAGTATAGAATCATGAGTTCAAGACGTACTCTCAGAAAATCAGACCTTACCAATGATGTTATTAAAGGATTCAGATGCTTGAAATGAAGCTGGTATCAAGCATTAACAGAGTTGCTTTGTCTTTCTTTTTTATACAGCTCCCCCCATACAATGAAACAGTTTCATGTGGTATTAAGTCTGTGGGTAAGTTTCATGATGGTAAGAAGTCAAAATCCTTTATTTATTTTTTTTTTTTTTTTTGAAACTTCAGGGGTCTGACACTTTGTTAGATTTACTGCAGCTTTAATGTTTAGAACTCATTCAGCAGGTACATATACATATATTTGGCAGGTGGGTTTTTTTAAATACCTTTATGGAATGAAATATGTGAGGTACTTGAAAACAGTGCATTGGACTTCAGCTAGGTAGGGTGGACGTGCTTACTGCTTGATTGCGCACCGACACAATCTTAGTGCCTTGCTGAAACACTGCGGGATGTAGCTGTAAAAATGCACGGGGCTGAAGCTTGCTAAAGAACTTGTAGTGAAGGAACAAGTAACTAGTGTGGTGTTTACTACGAGTATTTTCTGGCAGTTGCAGCCTGAAGACAGCTCTGCAAGCAGTGCTCAGTGTTCAGTGTTCCCTTTGATTCTTGTTTTTGTCTGGCTCAGCCATTTTTCTGCGAAATCCCCCCTTTTTTTTTTCTTTTTTTTTTTTCCAATTTTTGGTGAAGGTACAACTCTTGATGTAAAAATGCATTGCAGAGTTCCTGTTTTAAAGCTGTATCAGATGCACATTTACTCTTGTCCTGACCCGTGCACCTTACAACCTGCACATACTTCATAGTTATATGAAGTTGACAGTTAAGTAGGAGTTTCCATAGGATCATCATTCCACATAAAAAACTGAACATTGACAGTATTTTAAGCAGCAGGTAAATTAGTGTTTTGTTCTTTTTTTCCATGAACCAGGGTAGAGCAAGGAAGCTGAGACTTACCCAGATGTAAATGGGTGATCCAAATGACATCCAGATATCCTTCAAAATAATGCAAGTGTCTGACTGGATATTTCTCAGAAGTACTTAAGAGGACTCAAATGCACATAGCAGTGTTTAAGAGCATTTGATCATTATGCTTAGTGGCTCTGGCCTTGCATTTAAAGGTAAATAAGATAGCCAGTCATAAAGAAGGACATCAGGTCCTATTTGAAAACGCAACATTTCTGGAAATTGAGGAGCTTTATTTTAGTACAAGATCAGGTTTAGGACCCTGAGTAGTTTTAATTAGGAGTTTGTAAAGTTCATTGAAAGGACCATATGGTACGAATTGTCTGTTGATTGCAGGGGCATCCAGTCATACATGGCTTTGTCTAACTATGGTTTTAAGTTCTGTTCTTTAAGACTGAGATTTTAATGTTCGCTAGCCATACAGAAAGCTGGTTTGTACAAATGTTTTTCAGATCATTCCTAGACCCAGAGAGAACCCCTCCCAGCCCTGAGATTAGGTAATGATGGTAAATTAGGTTTTGCCTGAAAAATGCCTTTAACAAGCTTGCACTGTATTGTGCATGAATATTATCTCTGCAATGGCTGCATAAGAAGCTGCAGAAACAAAAATGGAATGCTGTGCTTATGCAGAATATCTATAATTATAATAAGGTGATATACGCTGACCATGTCACTCACATATAACTTTTTTCTATACTTATGTTCAGTATTAAACTTCATTATGGAACTAGAAGATCTTTTAATACTTACTAGGAATAATCACATCACAGGTGAAGCTCTAATATGCAGTACTCTGTTCAGACTAATTAGTGTATGTGTTCACAGCTTTTGCTATAATACGCAGAGTTTGTCCTTGGAGCATCTGTTGATACTTGTTTCAATATGTGTGTCATGTTGGTCATGACAGATGCATCTGTTTCAGCCCATTCAGGAACAGCGCTGTGCACCCCACTGTGAACTAGTTTGAAACAGAGATGCCCAGAAGCAAAGTTGAAAGTCAAAACAGATAGAAAAAATTACCTCTCATTTTCTCTAAACGAACCTGGTACAATCTTATGACAGATGAGCTTCTGCTAGTCTTTCCATAGACTGGCTATACAGTAGGTTTTGATATTTATTATTCTAAATCCTGCTGTAAGGTGTAAAGTTTAATTCCTAATTTGTATGCTAAAAGCTAGAATATCAGTTTTGCTCTTGGCAAGATTTTAGCCTACAATGTTCATGTTGTCCTTCCAACTAAATTACAAGTGTGCCATAATTGAGAGGGGGATGTGTTTTGTTTTCTGCTCCTCACTTGTCCTGAGTTGGCTTTTTTGATTGTCTAGTGTACAGAAAACTCTAAAATTCAGTAAAAGCAGGGAAAAAAAATACTCGATTGAATTAACTTTTTTGCTATCTTAGCTTTCAGTACCAGAAGCACTGGAAGCATGCTGGAGAGGAGAGGAGCACAGAAGTGAACTCTTGACTTTTGGCTGTGGTAGACTTTACTCACCCATGAAGGGAAACCACATTCTTTGTTTCAAAGCAGTTATTATTATTTCTTTTTTAACTGGGATTTTTGAAAAGAAGCACAAATCCCAGATTATTTTGAACTGGTAGAGGTCTGAAGTGTGCCCAATAATTCATTCTTATCATAGCTGGAGGAATATTAGGTATTGCCAGTTGTCACTTGTGCTTTGTACTGTTGTAACAAAGGGTAGAGAGCTAGCTCTTGATTCATGCTTGAACTAACACGTTGCTCCGTAAGTAGATGAACTAATGAGGAATAGTTTTATTGTATACTTGTGTTCTATGTCCCTTAAAATTCCATGTCCTGCATTTGCAAGCAGATGATGCTGTGGCTGGTTTTTGAGCTGTGTGCATCCTGACAGGACAGTCAGTGTACAGTGCGGATAGCCCGTTTAGTGCTGCTGCTGGCCAGTTAGGCGATGCCTGAGATCTCACAGCTCTTCCCTCTTATGCGCATATCAAGCAGCAGCTTCCCACCTCCCTGCCTTTAAGCTGCAGATTTTTATTAAAGGAAACTTAAGCCCTCTTTTCTGCTTTGTGATAGTTAGCCAGTGATTGCAGAAGTTCTTGCTGAATGGTGGATTGACAGGCATGGTGTTACATGATGACATGATATGGTGTTATATGATGATTCATGGCAAATGTAGTGTAGAGGTGAAGCAAATTTGAAATTCATATTCTTGTTAATATTATTTGGAGAAATCAGATGGGTATGGAGAGGTTTTCTTCATCTTTTTGTTTGTTTCCTTTTGTCTGACTGACAGCAGGATTGAAATTGATACATGAAAGGCATTTGCTTCTCAGGTTCATAGATCAAAGCAGAAAAGCAGTTAACATCTGTATTATATATCTTTATTCATTAGTTCATAATAGATTGGTATTGCATGGGTAAGTCAGACCTCAGCACACACGGAATGTTTGTTAAATATATACCTTCTAGATTGTTTGTTTTGACTTTTTTTTCCAATTTATTTTTTAAAGCTGTAATTTTCATCAGACTTTTCTAGGAAGTATTTGGAGAGATTCAAAACAGTTACATTGACTGTTGTCTATCAGAACATTCTCCACTAGCCTCTGTGCTCCCATGGAATTACTTCTTTAGGTGTGCGAGTAACTTCCCCCCACACTGTTGCTTGCTTTTTGTTGCTTTAAAAAAAAAATACAAAGAAAGGAAACAAAAAAACCCATCCAAATCAAAACCACTCATTTGTAGCATCTTTCTTTCACTTGAAAGTGCATTTGCTGATGTGTCTTACTTAATGCAAGTTGCACAAAATCCTTGAAGTTTAGTTGTGTATCTACTTGTACTCCTTTGGAAATAGTGTCTCATGTTGTTTGGTTCGCTAGTAACAGTCTTAAAAATCTGAAATGTGTTTCATAGCTCCCCTATTTGAGGAAACAGAAAATACTAAAAATAATGCGTTTGAGACAGTAACATGCATATCTAGAAAGACCTACAAAACTTTTAAGTGCTGAAACATGAGTTTACTTTTAACATTTTGAGACTCAGTTTCATCAATTTTATACTTTTATTTGATAGTTAAGAAAACAGCTGTAACTGAAGTATTCAGTATTGCTAGTTCCCACACATGCATTATGAAACTAAGTTCCATGGCACTGCAATACTTACTGACTGACAATATTTTGAGGTACTGCAGCCTGCCAGGAGAGTATTTATTAGCCTTTCTGTAAAGAGCATGTCAAAGTTCCAACATAGGTAAATAAAAAAACCCAACAGAAATCAAACCCAAACATGTTCATGAATTTTTCAGTACTGCTTGTGTTTACAAGTTGAATGCTGACATCATGGTGTTAAAATCTGTTCTTTATTTTGTCATAAAATAGTCATATATGTCATATCTTGTATAGTAATAAATTCAACTGTGATAAAAGTAAGTTAGTGATGAGCCTAGAGTTTCAAAATATGTAATGCCTTCTTTCCATGCAATTAATGAAAACTTTCTCAGTTGTTAAGGATTATGGTAAGTCCTTACACACCAGGAAAACCAAACAAACCCCTCCCTCACACCAAACTGCAATGTGGAGATTATTTTTAAAAGCTGAACAGGTAAAGGCTGGCCTTTTAAGAAGTGGGAAGTTATAATAGTGCACCATATTGTATATGCAGTTATCCAGTAATTAAGTTAATACAGACCATTTCTAAAGTCATTTGACTTTAAGAGTTTTTTTTAATATGTGAGTTTAATAGGTGTTAGTTATTTGCAGGGACTGTGCAGTAGTTTGGGGAATTACATACACTGTTTAAGAAAATCTGAGTCATACTGTGTTATCTTTAACAAAATGATGTTTTGAAGTAGTCTTCAGGATTGAGATGAAGAATAAGAATTATTTTAATTTGAGGGAATGTAGTTTGTTTTCTGAGATAAAATATAGGAAAATATAGGGTTGTTTTCTTGATTTTGTAACTTTTTTGATTAGATGTTATTCACTAACTCAGGTTTCCTTTCTCTTGTCCAGGGGATGAGTACCAGAGAATTGAATTTGGTGTTAATGAAGTGATTGAGACACAGTCATCTGTATTAAATAACACAGACTACAGTATTTCAAGTACTTTGAATCCTCAGGCTCCAGAATTCATTCTTAGTTGTGCGCCTGCTCAGAAACCCCCTGACGATACTCTCAGTGAAACAAACTACAACTCCATTGACTGCCAGTTCGCTGATCCAAGCCTCGCTTTGGACAGTGGTTCTAACACTGAAAACGATGGCTTGTCTGGAGGCCTTGGACAAAGGGAGCGTAAAAAGAAGAAAAAAAGACCCCCTGGATACTACAGCTACCTGGAAGATGTCAGTGATGGCATCGCTCCTACAGAAGCTCTTGTAAATGGCCATGCAAATTCGTCTGGACTAAATAGTATAAACATAGGGGATACAGAACTGGCAGGAGACATACCCTCCCTGGCCACACCAAGGACTTGCAATAGCCCGGACAACTCTGTGGACTTCATTAATGAAACTGTCTCTGATGATTCTGTTTCTAGCGCACTAGACAATACCAGGACTGCAGGGCAGCCTGAGGTATGCCGTGTTACTAATTCTGAACAGTTTTGCATCCCCTCAGAGACTGGCAGAGATAGCCCTTTAAGGACAGCTGTTGTACAGTCTTATGCTGGTACTGATACTACTGAAAATCTTGGTGTTACTAATGGACAAACACTTGAATCCTCTGGTGAGGACACAGCTGCCAATGGGGTAGAATTGCACACTGTGGAAAGCACTGACTCAGACCAAGCTAAGCCTGAGGAAGCTTCACCTACTACTGAGGCAGCAGTCCCAGTTGCAGGATCAGTCCACGTTAATCAACCTGCAAAATCGTGGGCTAGTCTTTTTCACAATTCCAAGCCCTCTGCTTCCACATCTGTGGTCTATGTTGAGACTAAGTATACCCCTCCAGCCACATCTACTCTGGTCCCTGAGAAACAGGTTGAAGTCAAAGAGGGACCTGTTCCAGTTTCAGAGGATCCTGTAGCCATAAAGATTGCAGGTATAGTTGATACATGAGTGCATATTACACTGGAAGGATATTAACTCCTCTTGTAAACAGGAGCGTGCGATATCAATAGAGAGTATTCCTCTATTAATATTCTTAGTAAGATGCCTGTTCAAACACTGCATGAAGAATGTAATTTAAAGTTAGTTTTGTATTCCCACATAAATATCCTAATGAGACATTACTGTGGTGTTGTCCTGGATACCATAAAATTATTGCTACAGTGTCAGACTGTGTGATTAATCGATCTGTGATTTTAAATATACTGGTGTATGATATGGAGAATACATTAGAAAAGTTTGTTCTGATAATCATGTGTTGTATTATCCAGTATTTGCAATCTTGTAATGTATTTCATTACAAGAAGGAAAGAGTATTAATGTATTTTTATGCCAGAGTAGCTGAAATTCCTGGGTACTTAGCAGTAGTTTAAATGTAACATCTAAATAGGTCTTGCTTTGGAATTCTAATTCAACAGATAATCCTTTTTATTTATTAACACACTCTTGAGAGGTTTGTCAGTCAAATTTTGAAGAATTGTCCTTAACCATTATGAACAATATAATTTAAGAAACAATGCTAGCTATTGTCTGTTCAAGAAAAAGCATAAGGAACTGTCCAGAGGTACATGAGGAAAGGCAGTGCATGATACAAGGGCTTTGACCATTGATCCTATTATTGTATTTGTGATTCTAATGAGAAATGCTGGAATGGGCTCATATTTTGCTGATTCAGTTAGAAAACATGAAGAAAAATATCCAATTGTTTGCATTTTGCATTTCCTTAACAACTGACTCATGGAACAAAAGCAGTTATTTTGAATACATGAAATAGTCTGTATGTGAAAAGGCTTGTGCGAAGTCCTGCTGTTCGTGCCAACGTACAAGTGCAGTGGCCTTCCGTGTGAGGCAGCTTCAAATTTTCTATTCAAACCAGAGGCTGACCTTGATACTTCTGTACAGAATACCCAGAAGTATGTGCTTGCCTCTTTTCCTCTCCTTTCTCTATAGCGGTTCATTACTTAAAATTGTCTGTTGAGAGGAAAGCTGTCAGAATAATATATATTTCTGTGTATTTTTCACATGGTCACAAATACAGTTTACTATTGAAAAGAATATGTATAATCAGGTGATTATGGTTTGTATAAAATGGTACATGTGGAGCATGCTGTACTTTTAAAGTATTAAGTTATCATTTGGTAATGTATTTTAACTTAAAACTGCTTTGTGATAACTGTAAAGCTAGAATTGCTTGCCATAGAAGAAAGAGGTTTTTTTAATGTCATCCGAATTGCTTCCAGCTTTTAAGTTGACTTTAGCTAGAGTTCTACTGATCTGTACTATTTTTTGCCACCAGGTGGGAGCAGAGCTTTTTATTTCATCTTGAATGTATTAAAATAGTGATGTACTTTTTAGACAGTTTTCTTTTGCACCTTTGCTGTTAGCTAGTTGGTTTTGCAGAGGAATAATCTGAGCATAGATCCTTTCCAGTAAAAAAGACTAAATCTTCTCATTGTTGCTGGTTTAGGTGGGAGTTATAGTACTGTAACTCAGATGCTACTAATCTTGGTCT
Source organism: Psilopsiagon aymara (assembly GCA_024733675.1). Taxonomy (NCBI): domain Eukaryota; kingdom Metazoa; phylum Chordata; class Aves; order Psittaciformes; family Psittacidae; genus Psilopsiagon; species Psilopsiagon aymara. Next base: position 20,723 of record JANRGW010052579.1, read on the forward strand.
AAAACATTCACTTTGAGATCTGAATGCCATGTAGTAGGTGCTTTGCTCTGTGGAAAAAGGTGACTTTCTTCATGGTCTGTTCTAACATTCTCTGTTCTCTTTGGTAAAGCAGGTGCATAAGTCCTTTGTTCATACACCCAAGCTCACAAATGTGTCTTTGCAATGTGAGTTTGAATTTATGATTTCCAGGCAGATAATTTGCTCTGTTTTGTACGTATTTTGTTTCTCCTGCACGTATTAAATCTCCCTAGGTTAATACCGTTGTATAGGGGTCTATGGCAATCCTGTATGTGTTTCATAGGAAGCTGCTGATTGTGTTCCTTGTTTACTGTGTGGCTGAGTCGAGATCCTATTGTTGGATTTGGTAGGGATTCACCAGTTTCAACTCATGCTAGTGGGAAAGAATGTTTAACCACAAGTGCCATAGGGTGCTAAACACAGGTAAAATCCAGACCTAAAGTATTCTGAGTTCATCAAGCAAGCTAGCAAATTTTCTGACTTCATGTTGGAGCTCAGAGGCTTTTATTTGGGTCAGATTATCAGGCCACAAGAATGCACATTTCTGGTTTGTGCCTTCATTTCAGCTGTTACTACAACATGTTAATGAGCCACAGGCACCTTGCAGATGGTTTAATGCTGCTGTAGTTTCTTAGTTGTCAAATCTAAACGAAAGCTGCACAAAATAAGATGAAGATCAGGAGTAGAAAATAAGTAAACCAGGCAGATTTCATGTAAATGTTGATGAGAAACACCACTGAAGAGTTAATTTTAACAGGTGGCTAAGGCATGTGGAGGGAAGCTTCATGGGCAGTATCAGTGAGCAAGTTAGATCAACTTCTGAAGCAAACTGTGAGCCACCGATGTTTCTCTGGCAAAACTAAAGGCAGGTAACAGCAGAATGGTAAAGAAGTACACGTACAGCACTTGCCTATTTTAAAGGGGACATTACGAATTATACGCTTTTGTCTAATTTAGATGCTAGGACAAACATAATTGTTTCTGAGGGGTCATAAGGCCATATATGGTCTGTATTTGTTAAAAGAATGGCTTGGGCTTCACTTGCCACATTTCATAGTTACTACCCTCTGATGCATAACCTGATGATAGTTATAGATTGATAATGCCGTATATAATGTCATAAATGATGATAGTTAATAATACCTTATATAATGTTCTAAGCAAGCTAGGGAAATAAGTAGTTGGAAAAGTAGCTGTTCTTTTAACTGTTGGGAATTTCAGGATAAATTTCAGTGGGAAAAGCTAAAAAGATTTTCTGAATTATGTATTCTTGCAGTGTTTTCACTGTGGATGATGGAATTAGCAGTGCACGTAAAACTTGTTTACGGCAGGCAGAATTTGAGATGAAGAACACAAACAATTAAGATCTGACTAAATCTGGTATGGTGTTAAATTAAAAAGAGGAGAAGCTGATAAATGCAAGTATGGAAGGATGCACCAGAGCAGAAATCAAATGGAAGCATAAAGCAAGAAGAATGGCTGGTAGTAGTATCATAGAATAAAAAGATGTGGAATTCAATCTGGGGAATTGATAGATGTTCTTAATAAAGCTGAAGAAGTCAAAGTGGTTTTCCAGTGTGTGTAACACCAATTTACATAGAAAACATGGAAGATAACAAATTCTGTGGTTGCTGTTGAGGGCTCGATGGAAATGCCATCTTTGGCCATGATCTAACAGTGCATCAGTGAAAACAGAATTAAGATCTGAAAACCATAATCTTTGAGCAAACATGGGACATTTGGATTTACTTTGTGTCAGATAAGATTGCTGGAGTGATTGTGGATGTAATTTTAAATGGGTAGCAGATTCATAAAGTAGACCTTGATTCACTGCTCTCCCAAGACTGCAGTGAACAACACAAGAATTACTTAGTATAATTTGAAACAAAGGTGCTTGAGTGTTAGACAGTAGAAAATGTTTTCTTATTCATAAAGCTAGGTAAGCACTAGAGCAAGTAGTTGTGGAATGGAGGCGTGGAAGGTTTGGGTTTTTTTTATAAGCAACTTTGCTAGTCTGTTGTATCATCAGATAGTATTCTTGCAGAAACTGATTCTGGGGTAGGTTATCCAGCAGTGTTGTCCTGGCATTGTGCAGATTTGAAGAGAGATCTTGGCAATGTACATAGCATTTGCCAAATAATGGTCTCATTCCAATTAAATTATTAAATTGCCAAGTTGTAACATGTATCTCTTCAGTGGGAGACCATATCCGCATGGTTTCTCTTTTATTAAACTTCGGACTTCCATCGATGAGGAAATTACCTTTTTGTCTGTTTTTCACAGGTATTTGTAACATCTCACTGTGAATGAGCCTTAGCAAAATGTTTTCTGTTTATGAACAAAAATTTCTAAGCATGGCGATATTGTTCCAAATGTGTTTTCAAATGGAGGCCACAGTCAATATGCACCCAAGGGTGTGAATACATTCTAAGAAGTGATGTATGCTTCCTCATTTCAGGTTTTGAAATTAAAAAAAGGTTTCCTCATGGTTCTGAGTACATTTTTCTCATGATAACTTGTATAAAAATTCTTTTAGATATTGTGTACATATTAGGTGTGAAATTAAAGGGTGATATTGAATGCAGTTGCTGTGCACAAAACAATTCTTTACGAAACAAAACTCCCTGTAATTGTTCTAAACGTTGCTTACAAAGCACGTGTATGGCCACAAGAGGATGCTAAAGGGCCTAGTAATATTTTAATACAAAAATGGGGGAAAATACAGTTTGCATAAAAAGTTATTAATACACATCAATATAAAATATAAATACTATTTTCATTATTTTAATCCTAATTTTCAACTGTGCTTAGTTGTATTAACCAAAAGATTGTATATGTGCACATTATGTTTCAAACCACTGCTTTAACAGTATACTCTGAGTACTTGAGCAGTAATCAGCAACCTCTCTTTCAATACTTGCAGAAGAATTTTAATCTACATCAGCACTAGGTGCTAACATCTTGCTGTCATCATTTTGCGAACATATTTGTTGACATGTTGCTGTCATCATTTTTCTAACGTCTGGCTTTCATCGTCTTGCTAACATCATTTTGCTGTCTGCCCTTTCAGGTGGCATGTTCTTTATGTAATAGAAGACTACTTTAAATATTTGAGCTTTTTTTTTGTATGGTTTTATTTATTTAGAACTGGTTGTCTCAGCAGGAAATAAGATCTTATAGGTATAGAGAGAGTTTGGAAGTAGAAGGAAACGGATTTTGTTTGTAGTTCTGCTGCCTCCTCTGGTTAGTTATGGTGTAGTGCCTCTGCTTTTCCATCTATGTCATGTTATCTTGTCTGTTCAGGTAATCTTTCTAGTGAGCAGCTCAAACTTTTTTAAGTTTGCACAACAGTATATAAGGGCTTTAGAGGCCCTCATGTTTATTGCAAAAATAAATAATCCCCTTGTCAGACAATTGCTGTGTTTGTTTGCAGTTTTAATTTGGTCTTCTGTGCTTCTAGTCCTTAGTTTGCAAATTGAAAATATACCAGATCTAATATTTTCCTTTAACAGTTTTTATTTAGGTACCTAAATAACAGGTCAGACTTCCTGGAAAAACTCCCCCAGTTGCTGTCCGTTTCATAACTGAGGCAGGCTTATTTATGTGCAGTGGTTTCTAAGTTTTCAACTTGAGCCATTGCTGAAGTTTTTGAGAGCAGGAAAGCAGTAGGCACTGTATAATGTGAGCCTGTTATCTTTGAGGTTTTGGAAGTCTTAAACTGGTAAATAAAACAGGCTGTTTTGAAGATGACATTAACATCTGCCTGTCCTGTTTGCACTAAGATATTTTTTGTGCAAGATAGTGTATGTTGAAACTTGTAAATGGAGACTTCAAGTCAGCTTCATCTCTTCAAAGCAAAGCACGTTGGGAAATACATAATAGAGGTGGTGTCAAGGAATTACAGCTAATGTGATTTTATATCTATATAGGTAGAAGTATCTGATTTTAGGAAAACAGAAACAAGCAGGTCTTCTCGGTTTTGATATTATATTTGCTTTTTGTATCAGCATCCTCCTGACCCAAATTCCAGTCTGTCTTCGGCTCAAGAAATACGTCTGATTTGAAATATGAGCATTGTTTTAAATGGAGCAAAAATTACTTGCTGAAATTTCTGGGAGTTTTGTTGATTTATTTGAATTATTTTGTAATGGAGCAACAGATACTTGTCTTGATGGCTAGCATGTGTGTTTTGTTGAGGCTCAACTTGCTGTTTCTCATTCTGTAGAAATACTGGAAAATATAAGACTAATACATAAACCAGTGTCTTTGCAACCGCGAGGACTGATCAACAAAGGAAACTGGTGCTACATCAATGCTGTATCCTTACCTTGGGAAAAACTAATACACTTAAGTTAAAGCTTTTATATTATATCTGTCAGAATTTTTCTGGATTATTCTGGTAAGTATTTTATAATATGTCTGTCTTTCCATATCCTGCACCTGTGGTGAAAGTGTTTAAGGGTAGTGTCTAGAAATCCAGGGGTGGTTTTGTGCTCAGGGCCCCCCTGAGTTGGTTGCACAATCCTATTTGCAGTTTATTCCCTCTGTCGGAATATTTCAGAACTTTCTCGTGAATGAAGACCTTCTTGTAATTTTTACTAATTTCGTGTCCCTTTGTGAATAAACTTAAGTGGTTATTTCTCTTTTGTACGTGAAGTAACTATTCTTACTCCTAGGGTTTGGGTTTTTTTTTTTGGCAATTTGGTAAGTGGATCACTTGTTTTTCTGTTGAGCAGGCTGTTGCAGTCATATTTCTGTAAATGCTGTGTTTAATGGTTTTGCAGCAGGATGGAAGATTAACTCACTCTTAATTGGTTAGAATTGTATTCCCCCAAAAAAATAACTTGTGTAACAGAAATTTGCCCTCTTCAGTGCTCTATTATGATAGTTCTGTAGTATTTTTTATTAGTATATCTATATCTCCTGTGTTAGCAGTGGCTCACTCCCAGTGACAGTCAGGATACTTTAACTTCTAATACTGATGGAGGAAAAGATTAAGATCAGTTTCAAGACTAATTATTGCAGGATGTAATAACCTAACTGAGAGCAGTGACATAACCTGTTCTGCACTCATGTATTGGCTCCTATTTTTAAAGTCTTGAAATGTTACATGAGAATTTGTAACTCTGTTTGGATGCTGTAGCGATCAAGTTAATGTATGTCTGTGCTGTTGAGATCACTGCCTTTTTGTAATTCCCTTACCCCTCGTGTCTTCTGATACATTTCCTCTGTTCACTGTTCTCACCAAGTAACATAGATTTTTATGTTTTTAAAGTATTTCCTCCCAACATACACTATAGTTTTAAAGGTCACTCCAAACTCTTCTTTGTAGTGCATGAATGTCTTACATCACAGCAGATATTTTTTCCTGTAGTTTGGTTGTGGGGGAGAATCATCATATTTAACTTCTGAATCCTATCAGCTGGCTGCTGCCATTCTTGTCAGAAAATGTGTTAGAGGTTATCACTTGCCAATTTTCAAATTGCTTATATTGTTGTCTTTCCTATGAAAGTTCTTTTCCTCTCCTGCTCCTAGACTTAACGTTTCCTTCACCTTAAATTAAAATCTTGACATTGTTAAGTGTCAGTGAAATCATAGCATGTTACAAATTGATGGGTTTTTTTTGTATAACTTCTGTGCGTTGATGGTTAATGTTGTGATGGAAGTCCATCCATCTGTTCCAGTCTAGTTACTGGTTCTACATAATAGAGCTAGCTTTGCTTTGCATACAATTTTAAATATAATAGAATATTTGGTTAATATACAGATTACATTCTTTGAATATTTCCTTAATGTCACTGCATAGACCCTGCAAGCCTTGGTTGCTTGCCCTCCAATGTATCATTTAATGAAGTCCATTCCAATGTATTCAAAATCGCAGCGGCCGTGTACCTCAACACCAATGATAGACAGTTTGTAAGTAGCTTGTTAAAGACAGAATGTGTGATCAGATTAAGCTCATTCAGCAATATCTTAAAGAGTGATTATTTACTGCAGGTTTTTAAAGGTGATATGCATACAGAAGTCTTATTATGTGTGTGGTTTTTTGGTAATACATGGCTTCTATAATTAGTTTGGTATTTTGCAAATGCTTGAGTAGTCAAGGAAGGTCCTTCCTGTTGCCTGAGGAATATCAGTTTCAAATGGTGTTTAATATGCAAAAATGAACCATGAGAACTGCAAGAACTAATTGAACAAGTTGATTTCATCAGCAGTATGGGGTTAATTTTTGTGTCTGAACTTTACTCAGGCTGCATAATGATATTCTTCAATGTTACTTATTTTTTTACAGTGATCTGTTTTTATTATTTTTCCTTCTAAGTCTTAACTTGCTGCTCATGTCTAGTTGTTCCTTCCATTCTGTTTCAGTGTTCGTTTAATGAATGAGTTCACTAATATGCCTGTACCTCCTAAAGCAAAACAAGGTGAGTGGGAATAGGGGGAGAAAAGTCCTAAAATCACAATTGGAAGGCTTTTGTGTTGAGGATCTGTATCATGTGCTGTACTTAAGACCATTAAAAACTGGTGCTTGATTCCCTTTTTGGCTCTTTGGACTTTTGGAATTTCTTGATATCTTAAGAAGTTTGTGGTTGGTTTTCTGCCAGCGTTAACACTTTTTCTTACTGGTGATTCATGTCAAGAAGTCATAGGTGTTCCAACTTACAGTTTTTCTTCTATTTGGTAGGTCAAATGTATAAGAACATGCCCTTTCTAACAGAATCATTTGATGCTTAACTGGATTTTACTTTCCTTCCTTCCTTACATACTTCCAGCTGTTTAGCCTATCAACTTGCTCAATTTCTATCATTATTCCTTAAATACTAAAGATTTGCATTCATTTGGAAGAAAATAGGGCCCTAGTAGGTCTCTTTAGCAGTTAGAGGTTGCCTGCAGACATGTTATCTTGGCTTTCAGTTCCTCTCCATCCTATGCCCTATTTCATTCTTAAAACCTTAGAAGTGTACATTTATCATGTAGTCTTCTTTTTTAATCTCTAAACCAAATCTCTTGTATTACAAACTTATAGAAATAAAAACCAGTTTCAGGAATGTGTTTATGTAACATTATAAGAAAATATCACAAGGAGCTGGTTATTCCAGCGATTTCCAAACAGTTCAGACATTTCTGTGGTTTGCTGCTTAGGTTTTGTTTCTGTAAAACAAATCTTACTGTCTTATGCAACTTATTATACTTCTAGGTCATTTTATTGTCTTGTATAGTTTTCAAATCAAGTTTCTGAGGCCTTGTATTATCATTAGGTTGAACAGGCTGTCAGACTGCTTTTTGTCTGGGTTTTTTTTTTTCTTCAGTGAGGAAAAATGATCTCTTAGAATTACGAATGTATAAAAGATTTAAGGAGGTGTTCTTTGAATACAAAAGTACAAAAATTTAAATAGAACTAGAATTGTTCTCTTTTGATGGCTGTGGATTTTGTTACTCTTCAGAGCTTTGACTGTAAAAAGGAGTGGTACTCTAGGCCATCTGTAAGTACATAGGGTGATGTAAGATGTATTTTAATTAAGAAAAGTTTACATGTGTAAGAGAGTGATATCCTATGAATTCTGAGTTTGAATCACTAAAATTATAATAAAAGTGTTAGTAAAAATAATTTTGGATTCCAGAAGTCTAGTGATGTGTGAAGAGAACTTGGAGTTATAATGTAGAAAACCTTGCCTACATCTCGTTATTTTATATGTGCTTCTCTTTTGCCTCACAGCTTTAGGTGATAAAATTGTGAGAGATATCCGACCAGGAGCTGCCTTTGAACCTACATATATTTATAGACTGTTGACAGTTATAAAGTCAAGTCTGTCAGAAAAGGTGAGACCTCCAAATCTTTGACTTTCCTAATTGCATGGCAAGACAGTCACCATTGTTAAAACAATGTAAAGCTATACATCAGGTTCTGTGCATAAATACCAAGAAAATCAACTAGCTGATAGTTCTTTGTAATGAAGTTAGACTGTCTTGAGGCTTACATTACAGGAAGATGTTAATTAAAAATTTGTTGTGATAATGACAAATTTGTCTTGATTATTCTTACGCTGATTTATCAGAATAACGAAAAAAAACCAACTATTGGAATGGAACACCTCTTTATCATAAAGAAGATGCCTCTGGATTTATGTTTAAGAAATGGACAGTTGTTCATTTCTGCTTGGGATTCAGGTTGAAGGGGTTGAAAGTATATACAGACCTCAAAATATTATTTCAGGTTTAGTTTCAATTTAAAGAAGAAGTAATTGTCCAAGACATCTTTTGATTTGGCCTTGGTTTGGCAGCACGTTGCAATACTACTTTGAAAAGAAATAGCAAAAAGCCCACCCAACTCACATGTTAAATTGAATTTGTATTGAGAAGAATGTAGAAATGCTTATTTCCAGGTCAAGCTTATGTGTGTACTTACTGCTTGTGGGAGTCTATCAGTTGATGTGTTGGTTCTTTTTGACTATTTTTGTCTAAAATTGAGGGGTGGTTATAGCAAAATTTAAATTTTACTTGTCTTTATAGCTTGGACTGAGTAGTTGGTTAGTTAGCTAAATTAATAGGAGAAAGCTATATGTTCAGTGTCTTTTACCTGCCGTTGAAACATGAAAATGTCATATAATAATTGGGAAGTCAAATATTTTTCAGGGGAGGCAAGAGGATGCTGAAGAATACTTGGGATTTATCCTCAATGGACTACATGAAGAAATGCTGACCCTAAAGAAACTTCTCTCTCCACATAATGAAAGTTAGTGGATTTGTTTATGTCTTTTCTTTTTGTGGTGATTCTATAATAGAGCAATGTTTGGTGTAGATGTTCAGATAGGGGCAGCATGCCATGCTTTAGTGAACTTGGGCATTAACAAATAATCTTTTCTTGAAATCTGCCCAAAGGGTAAAATGAGTCCATTCTCTCCAATTTACAAGTGATCTCAAGTGTTACTGGGTACTTGGAAAAGGGTAATTCTGTAAATGTTCTGAATGACAGTAATAATAAGCCGTTTACTTGGTGGTCCTGAATGGCACATTTCTGTATTACAATTTTTTACTGAGCTCAACTAAGCAACTCAAGTTGACTAATCTTGTCTTAAGCATGGGTATGTTTGTCTGCCATTCATAATACCTGCAGTGTCAGTTATTTACTGGGGTTTTGGCTTTCTCCATAGCAGTTAAAAAATATATCGGTATGTTTTTTCCACTGCTTTTTAAAACCACTGTTAAGATCTTTTTTTGAAGTGGAAAATTCTAGACTAATGACTAATTTATATCTAATGTAAAACAGAGCATATGAAATCGTTTTAAAATTTTTATTGACAAAATAGGAGAAATTTTCTTTAAAGAAGTATTAGGATTTGTATGCAGACTAAAATGTCACTTTATTTTATAGTGGCTTTGCGTCTGGGTCTGCTATTAAAAATGAAACAAAACACTGTTAGTCTTAGCCAAATATTAGCCAAGTATAGAATTAAGATCACTGGTTATCCAATTTCTCTTTAGTAGGGTAAATTTTTTATGATATAAAATGATCATTCCATATTTTGTTCTGTAGCTGTGTGCAGTTTATAGCCTCCTGACCGGCACTTGCAAAGAAAATATTTGCTAAGCTTTGGGTTCTCTGTAAAATATCTGTGCAGAAAAGGAGTTGTATTTAATAATGGCATAATTACGTTTCCAGAATAACACTTGACTTTCTAATTTTCTACCCCATGAATTTACTGCTAAAAATATATCTAACTTTGCTAGAAAACTACATCTATTTACATACAGTCATCAGTGAGTTGCATTCTGTTAATGCATGGATATGTCCATCTGACAGTGAGCCTGGAATATGTTTGTTCTCATTTACTTTCTCAAATCCATGATCTATGAAAACATTTTATCCTCTGAAAATTACTTGTATTGAGTTTTAATTTCTTTCAAATTCTTTATCTGTATGCATGTTTTATTTATACAAAAATCAATGTGGTTTTTTTTTCTTCTCCTTCACTTTTAAGAACTCTCAGTTTCCAATGGCCCTGAGGCTCAGACTGTTCATGAGGAAGAGGAGCAAGATGAACAAGGGGAAGGCAGTGAGGATGAATGGGAGCAAGTGGGACCTCGCAACAAATCATCAGTCACTCGACAGGCTGACTTTGTTCAGACTCCAATTACGGATATTTTTGGTGGTCATATAAGGTATAGTACTTTTCTGTTGTAAAAGCTGTTGAGATCACAGGCTGCTCTGCCTTTACAGATAACTTTTTCCTCTGCTATTTTTCACCATTGGATAATTGGGTGGAAGAACTGTTATGCAGTTCATTTAGGCCAGGAGAGATGAGCATTCTACCATGAAGCGTTTGCTATACAAGAGAGAGTGCAGGATGATCAAAGGATTGATCAGTGATCTGATGATTCTGTGACTTACTGTCAAGCCTGAATTTAAAGAGTCTTAAAAGAATAGACTATTTAGACAACAAAAGCCCTGGATTGCATATAGAGAATGAGTTTGAAAGACTTACGCTTTGTGTATTAATCTGTTAAGAATTCTGAAGAACTTTAGAGCCACCTAATCTTTATGACCTCTGAAGAGTCTTGACCAGTTTTGTAGATGAGGATACAAGGGCATAGTGAGATTTGCTAAGAGTTAAATCTGGTCAGTGAAAGTGAAATAAGGAAGTTGTAAACTGTTGGTGATTTAGACAGTTGTGCTTCCCAGAGGCAGGAAAGTTACATGTAATAGTTAATGTTAAAGGCCAGAGAAATTTGGAAAAATTTAGATTACTACAAGATGTTACAGGAATGAAAAGAATGTGGGACATCGCTTATATTCAGGTCTGATACCAGATGAAGGCAGAAAGTAGATACTGAAAGAATATTTTCTGGAAAGGAAGCCTTATGACTCGTTTGGAAAAATGTATAATTTAAAATGAAAGCAGTGTAAACACTTGCTAAAAACATACTCAAAAACACAAACGCTAGAATTGAAGAATTATTTTTAAATTGGAAACAGACACTTAATTGCTGGTGTTTGACTCCCTGCATTGCCAGGTATTCAATCTAGAGGTGTGAATAATATGGGCTAGTGCCTTCTGCCCATGAAGTGCACTTAAATTATTCTTCTGGGATTTGAGTCAGCTGGCAAATAAAATTATATTTTCCGTAGAAATTGGCAGACAGGTGTTCATACATATTGATAAAATTCCACGTTGATGGTATTTATATTCATGTCTCCAAGGTATTGTTAATACTTTTATTATATTTATCATGGTCAGAATTGATTAGATCTCTGCATGATTCCATTAGTTTTTAAATTAATACCAAGAGAACGCTGTCTTCTGTAGAAAATCATATAACCTAAAGGTAATACCAAAAAAAGGCAAAACCTTGCAGCAACCAACAGGATTATGGAGTCCAGTCTGACATCTGTTGGCTTCTGTCACCACATCCACTTTATTTATCCTCCAAGCCAGATCACACAATTTACCACAGAAACAGTATCCCATGTGATGCTGGAAATCTTCATCCTAGAGGCTGAGCGTGGAGATAGGAAGGATTGAATACAGAATTGCCAGTAGAATTCCACTAAATGGAAGCGTCAGAAATGGAGAAAAAGTTGCATGGAAAAAGCAGCTAGGAAAAGAAATGGTTTGAATTGGCATCTTTTGGCTTGGGAAGCTTCAGGCTGTCCTCTTGAGGCTTTAATTGTCTGTTAAATGCATATTTAAGCACTGATGGCTTAAAAAAAAATAATAAGCCAACCCCCAAAAGTGTCCCTTAATCAAAGTGAGACTTAAATTAAGTACAAAGATACATGATTCTACTTGGATCTGCTTTGTCCATATGTAGGAATCCCTTTTTGACTTTCAGCTTGGGTGAATTTCAAATACTTGTTACGCAAGCTAGCTCACAGGGCAGTTAGAAGTCTGCTAAATATTTCCATGAATAGTACCAACTTCTCCCTTCAAATGTGCTGTCTAAAAGAAAATATATCAATTACATTATTGTATTCCAAACAGGGTAGCAGTGAGCAGTACCTGTTTTCCTGAGAAACTCTCACTCTGGAGTTCTTACCCTACCTACTCAACTCATTTGATGAATTTTTCTTGACCAGTTGAAACATAATAATGATGTTATTACAGAAAATCATAGTCCTGTAGAGGCTTTACTGTGGAATCAATTTTTATATATCTTTTTGAATGAAATGTTTTCAAGATGTGTTACAATTTATTTTCTAATATTTTCTTTGGAAGCTTTTCATTAACTTTCTTTTCAGAATATTATTCTAAAAATTCTTAATTAAGTCTTTAATGCATGGACTTGAAAAATGCGAGCAACTTCTGCTGTTTTCTGTTGATGATTTCACTAAATAATGGTTAGCTTAAAAAGGGTTATGGAAATATATCCAAAAGTAGCAAAGACTTAATACAGTGAATGGTTTGTTTGTAGAAACACTGTGCTTGCCATGTGTTGAAGGTTTTGTCCTTAAATATAGCCAAGAAGGAAGTGTTAAACTGAAATAAAGATGCTACTGTTTTTCATGCACTCTCCTTCCTGTAAAGGATATATATTTGCCAATGTAAAGATACGTTGCCTTTCTGTTGGTGCTTCAGGGTTCTGCCTGAGTCCAAGAGTTTACAGTACAACTGATAAGAGTTTACAGTACAACATTGAGCCTGTGTGTTAACATTTCATACATGACCTGGAGACATTCCAGCATGGCTACAAGAATTAGAGAGCTGTGTTAATCATTTTTCAAGCTTTGTAACGGACTGTAACAACGTAAGAAATGAATGATTTCTTTGGCTATATAAACCCACGTTTTTGTAGCAGCTGGGTCTTTTTAATGTAAGCACTGCCTTTTGGAAAAAAAAAAAAAAATCAATTCTTCAGCCATATTGGGTGGTTTTCAGTGAAATATAAGAAAAATTTAAAGCAGGAAGTGTCCATGTAGTGAAGTGACGTTGTGGCTGAGTAGTGTACTGCTCATTGCACAAAACAATGGTCACCAAGCCAGGCTGCTTGAAGGCTTCAACTGAATACGCTTCAAACCAAAATCAAAACCAAACAAACAGGAAGCATGTTCTCGTGGCCTAGGTTGTTACTCCTGCCAGTTTTCCAAAAGATTCCAGTTTATGTGCAAGGAGTACACGGACAAAACCTGGACACAGAAAAATGGGAGGAAAAGGAAATGCCAGTCCTCGAGGGAGCATAGTTTATATTTCCTATGGCAAGATTTAAGCAAACAATTTAAAATCACTGTGAAATTTGTTTTAGGGAAAATACTACAAATGTTGTATGTTTTTATTGGAGAATCTGGAACGGGTGTGATTTTTACAGTAGAAAGTACAGTTAGAGGAGCACTAGTGTTTTACACTTCCAAGAACCTGTTGGAAAACATAATTTCAAAACTCTTTAACACAAATAGAGTCCAGAAGCACATATTTTTAACTGCATTATCAAAAATGTCAGTATATTTAAACTTTATGTGCTAATCCAGTAAGTGATTTGATCCTTGCATAAATAAAACAATTCAAATATAATCCTGCTCATGCTCTAAGTGGATGTGAAAATCATTTAAATTGCAGTAAAGTTTATTCAGGTTATTAAAACTTAAGGTTAACCATTGTATTTGTGTGTGTTGTTTTGGATTAACTATAAATAAATTTACCAAAGTAGACTTCAGTCCATTCTTACTTGGAGGTTCTTTATTATTACTTTATTACATGCTTTATGACGTTTTCTCTCTTTTGTTTCCATAGGTCTGTTGTTTACCAGCAGAGTTCTAAGGAGTCTGCTACCCTGCAGCCTTTCTTTACCCTGCAACTGGATATACAGTCAGACAAGATACGCACAGTTCAGGATGCATTGGAAAGTTTGGTGGCGAGAGAGTCTGTCCAGGGTTACACCACGAAAACCAAGCAAGAGGTGTGTTCTGTTAACCCCTTTTTACAGTCAAATACTAAACTTTTTAAAGGCTTTTTATGCAGCACTTGCTTTTCAAGTAGTTAGTTTGGCACTGTTATGTTAACAGAAGAGGTACTGACCTCTTTAAAGTGTCCTGCGGTACTAAAACATATTACATACGAGCATGTACACTGAAAGGAAGAGAACTAACTCTTAAACGAAACCATGCATTTAAGTAGGCATTTTCTTCTGAGTTGGTGTAGTAATTGAAGATTTTACTGGAGTGTGTGTTAACAAGGTGAACTGTGGTAATAATACATGCTGTTACGAGTTAAATACCTTAGCTGATCTTAGCGTATTGATTCCTGGGGATTTCCAGATGTTCTTGGTAAAGGAGCAGCTCTTCAGAGTATCATTTGAAAGCACACTCTAATTTTAAGAAAACTCCTGTAGCAGAATCATTGCATTACTGTCTGTGTGGCTTTCTTCGAGGGGTTTTCATTTACCCATTTCATTTACAAATCAGAAATGAAAATATTGGTGGTAGGCCTGGTAGAAACTCTCTAAGACTTCTGATGATCTTTCTCTCTGGATTAATAATCTGAAATCCTTCAATAACCAGTAGCACCTCCATTCACTGGTGTTCTTGGCACTGCATAGTTGACTGGTTTACTGTACACAGCCTTAAAAGGAAATAAAACATGGAAGAAGAGAGATGGAACCAGATGTAAAACTGTGTGTCATAGCTCCTTTGAAAAGGAAAAGGCTTATCTTTATCAGTGATTCTTGGACAGTAAACAGGAGTAGGACCTGGACTAGATGTTACCTGTGGTGTTTGTAGAGTTACTTTGAACTGCTTTAGGAGAAGATTGGAGAGACGCCAGTCAGAAATTACACAAATTGTTATCATTGGTACAGAGGGGATGGAGTGGAGATCTCCAGGCCCTGTGATTCACTGTCATTTCCAAGAACCAGGACACTTCATTCCGTATTCTTATGCAGCTCTGGAAACTTTTTTGTTATTTTTGAAATAATAAAATACATAATATAATTGCAATAGAAAAACACTTCAGAGGAAGAAAAGCATGAAGCTTTTTTTTCCCCATTGAGATACTGCTTCCTATGGCATGCATTACTGAATAACATCTCTGGTGCACGTGGATTACTTGGATGAAATTTTTTGAATACACTCTTCATAATGTCTCTCAGTATGTAGGATGGAAGGAAGCATTCTGACATTAATTTCTAATGCTTCTAACGTTCATCTTCATTCTGACGTTCATTTCTGTATCTCTAATTTTTTCTGAATACTCCAGATGATAATACAGTTAGATAAAGACCATTTTCTTGGAAAAACTAAAGATGGATAGCTGAAGTTTGTCTTCTTTGTATTCTCTGTAAGAGTGTTAGAGAACATTTATTTCTCCAGTTGTCTTCCATGTGAAAGAAACATTTGCAATGCAAGGTCATCGTGATCTACTGCATAGATTTTGCTCTGCCAGTCATTTTTTTTTGTTTTTACTCCATGTGGTTTTAACCTCTTTACTGATATTCCAGAGTTCAGTTATTGGGTTTGGAAGAAATGGGTGTTCAGATTAGGTGCTGGAGGTTTGCTCTGGCATGTATTTTAGACTATGGATGGAAATACAAGCTATGTATTTTAGACTGTGGAATGTCTAAAGGACATTCACAATGTCCTTTAGATTTTTTTTTTAAGGAAGTTCAAGTTGAAATAGCTGTTCTTGTAAGAAGATTGAACTGTACAAGCAGCACAGGACTTTGCAGATAGTTGTTTTCAGAATGTGTTTTAAGGAAGTTTTATCTCCATTTTACTGAAGGGGAACTCAGAATGATAAAGCTAAAAATCAAAAATTATTGTTGTCTTCTGATTGTTTTAATCTGGATTGCATTTTATTTTTCATTTTATTCAGTTTTTTTATATAAAGAAATCAGCTCGTAGAAATTATCTTTTCAAAAACTCCTGCATCAGGTACTGTGCAGTTGTCTTTTGTAGTTCAGAGTTTTCTGAAATTAGCAGCCTGTGTTACAAGTTGTAGACCTTCATAGAATCATAGAATCGTAGAATAGTTAGGGTGGGAAAGGACATTAAGATCATCCAGTTCCAACCCTCCTGCCATGGACAGGAACACCTCACACTAAACCATGCCACCCAAGGTTCTGTCCAGCCCAGCCTTGAACACCACTGGGGATGGAGCATTCACAACTTCCCTGAGCAACCCATTCCAGTGCCTCACCACCCTTACAGGAAAGAATTTCTTCCTC
>JANRGW010052580.1:0-11784 GCA_024733675.1 Psilopsiagon aymara
GCAGTGGTTTGTGTTATACCTTAGTTATTAAACTGTTCTTATCTCAACCTGTGGGAGTTGCATTCTTTCGATTCTCCACATAGCAAACTGCGTGGCTGATTTACGGCCTAAACCACGACAACCTGACATTGAGTTTTTAAATCAGAATATTAAAATAATAAAAATAACAACAATTTAAAAAAAAAAAAAAAAAACAAGCAAAAAACAAACAAAACAAAAAAAAAACCCCAACATAAAAACCAAACAAGAACCCCTGCTTGCTATGGCAATAGATCATCATAATTTCAATAGGAAGCTCAAAGGAATGTCTTTTCTGCCTATGGGTTGGACTGAAACTTATCTAAAATGCATTGAAACGGAAAAATCTAGCACATTTCCCAGTGATACTTGGTAAAAGGCACACATTCCTCAGTGAACAATGCGAAAAGTCTGGGTACTATAGTAGACAATGTCAATCGTGTCTTCGCTATCAGTTCCAATGCTCATTTTCCAAATTGTCTAGTAGAAATGATAACACTGGATTCCAGACATGATAGAGGGAAGTGCTCAGCAAAATCCCTGGAGTATGCATTTCCCTAAAAGATCTGGAAGTCAATGAAATTGACTATGTACTATGAAATTACTAGAAATATATCCTTTTGTATAAAAAAGATGAACAACAGATGTCAGACCAAAGAACATAACATATGGTTTTCCTACTTAGTCCTCCTCCCCATACACTACAGATAAGACCCTGCGTGCTATCTTATAACAAGATTTTTGTACCTCTCCACTACAGTAAGAAGTGTGCATTTTAATCATAAGCATTATTTTTGCTTTTCAGAGAAGTTTATTTTCAAACATACAAATGCAAACGAAATTTTTCAACATATGTAGCATAGTAAGTATGTTCTATGATATCTAGGAGACAAAAACTTTAAAGAGTAACATCTCTGAATATGTTGTATATTTGAGAAGCACAATCCAGAGGCTTGGAATACTCTCATGAGTCAAAAAGTGCAACATCCAGGAGATGTTTTTATTCTGTGAGGACATCTATGGGAATCTATAAATTTTGCCACTTAATTTCATAAAATTTTAAATGTATTATTGACTTAATTATTAACTCCAAGTACTAATGCCACTAGCAAATTATATAGGATAATGTTCAAGATGTATTTCGGAAAAATTGAAATATATTTGAAAAATATGACATTTATTACAGAGTAGTAATTCATGTTCTAATGAAACTTTTCTAAGGTTTTATAAATGCTCCCTATCTGGGTGTATCAACAGTCCTACTCTAACAGTCTTTTATAATGACATGGTAGATATAATTTATACTTGCACAATGTTCTTTCCTTCTTATATCTTAGGTCATTCAAAGAACAAACTACCTTGGCAAAATGTCACCCATGTCTATACCAAAAAAGCTAGAATTTGTCATTTGCCTGTATGGCTAATAACCATTACAGGGAGAAATTCTTATATGCCCAGAACTGCAGTATGTTGAAACCCACAAGGAATTTTTTTTAAATGATGTTTAAATTCACACCTAATGAATGAACCTTTTTTAGTTTTACAACAGAGTTCAATTATTACTTTTTTGGGAAACAAAACTCCAACGACAAAAAGAAAAAGAAAAAAAAGAAAAAAAACCCTGATAGCTGCATTTATGCTGCAGTTTTAAACTCAGGGAGAAAATGTTTTACATATCATTCCAAAATAATGAGGCATGCTGAATTAAGAATATTATGAAATCCATGTGGCAGAGACAGCTTATCAGTTATAAAGATTTCACCTTGCAAGTTTTATAAAGTAATAAAAAAAATGCTTTCATATTTAAAAAAGACATAGGCATGCTTGAGATTGCTTCCCACTAGTAGAACCCCCACACTCTCATCACAAAATTAATTTACATTTTGTGCAGGTACCAGCTCCCAAAGGGACCTACAATTCTAGAACCTCCATGTTAATTCAGTAAAATGACATTTAGAAGTGCTGCTATCACTTAATACCTGATCAATAAGTACACAAGAAGTACTGCTTTGTTAGTCATGGCCGCAATTCAACATGGAGATGGATGCAGGCATTCTCTAATAAGTCACCTGTGCTAACTAGGGACACAGCTCACGCCAGGAGATGAAACTGGTTGGTTCCAATTAAAGCCTAATGAGTAAGACCTACAGAGGAGCTGCAATCCTCCAGTAAGGTGTGGCTGGTTTCATGTTAAAGAAACATTTGTTTCTTTATTTGTAATTGTTAGTCTTTTCAGTTAATTGCTGAAGAATTTCAATCTTCTTTTCCTTAGGCTGTAGCAACTTGTGCAGGAAAGAGTTTATAAAACCATGGCCCTAAAAAAAGTAGAAAAAGAGCAAGATGCGAAGAAGAGATGAGAGAAACATTAAGGAATGAATCAGGGAAGAATGAAAATTAAGCCAATGAACAATTCAGTACACAATGGAGAGAATTACCTGAACATAAGGAAATAATAACATTAGATTTACCGAGAATCTATAAAGAAGATGTGGACTCGCTAGATATAAAATGGAGGCCAGTATAAAAAAAGAGAACAACTGAACAGTGAAGCAAAGGTGACCATAAACAGAGTGGGGTACAAAGGGCAAGAAGAGAAAACAGGGAAAGTAATATTGAAACTAATAGGAAAGGGCATATTCATGTGGTGCCACTCAGCTGTCCAATAAAACCACCCCAGCATTTGTCCAAATACAGCAGAAGCAGTTGACAGCTGGAAATTAAAGTGCACAACCCAGGCTGCAATATATCAAACTGAAAGGGTTCAGGGGGAAAAGGACAGTGAATGGAAACATAGGAGACCTGTATTAAATTACAAGTTTGACCATTATCTTCCTATGAGATATGAAAAATGAGACTATAATGACTCCTACTTTGTTGAGAGGATAAAACTCATTAATTACCATGAAGTGTTCACACATTACATGCAGCGCTGTGGGGAAATAAGCAAGTAGAATCTAATTGCTGTTGTAGGATAAAGAGTACAAAAGGTATATTACTGATAGATGGACTAAGGGCTTACAAATTGATTGTTTTATCTGTGAGACTGAGAAATCCAAAGGCCAAAGAATGACTGGTCTTCACATTCCTTTTTTTTTTTTCTCGGTCCAAGAAAATACAATTAGATTCAAAAAGGCCCATCAAGACAGCAGATGAAAAATGAGGGAGAAGAATCTCCTGAATGCTGTACATAAACAGGGAGTAGGAAAACAACTCCACTGCATCGTATTAACATACATAGAAAAAAAAATCACAGAAATTAAGTTAGAGGACTGTTCTTCTGATAAAGCTATAATTTTAAAAGGGTGAGTGGAGACAAAAGCTGTCAGGCAGGACCTGTGAGACTCATTTCTTCTAATTCTTGAAATGTAAAATCTAAGATCTAAAAGGGTCTGTCATAAGAACCTGGCCAACAGAGAGGGACACATAGCTAGAAGTGATTCAGCTTACCATAGGCACCTACCTCATGAAAAACTCAACAACTCTCTTGGGGCATCCACAGTGACTAGCTTAGATACCTAATTTTCATAAATAAATTTCTGTGGCTGATCTTTCCTTTTTATACTGAAAGAGAATTATAATATCATGTCCTTTGATTAAATGAAGGCTTACAGCATGGAAGACGAGAAAATACGAACTTGTAAGAGACAGCAAAGAATTCGTGGCAAAAGCAGTTTTAGTATCCAGTGCTTCAGAGATTATTCTATTAAAGTCTTTCTTTACTAAGAAAAAAGATACCACCTATATCCTCTCAACCATTTTTCAAGCAGGAACAAGCAAGAAGAGTCTGTTGCATTTGCATACATAGCTGAAAACCTGGATTCAGATTTTCCCCAAAAAATCAGTATCACAGACCAGCTTATCCTTATGCCTTCTTCTTTCAAGTTAGATTACTGATCACAGTGGCAACACAAGCATAAATGTTGCTACAGTCACACTCTCAATGTTTTATCATCACATATTTAACTGATTTTTACCACCTTAATGAGATGCAAATCATAACCACAACTTTCTACGCCCAATAAAGTTCTACAATTAGAACACAAACTTTCCTGGGATTTCTAATCTGCATTTATCTGATCAACTTCAACTTTACTGATGAAGGGAAAAAAATCCGAAATTTCTACTTTTTTAAAGGAAAACTTCCATAGAAGTTTTAACAGTGGATACCTCAAGACACATGGGGGAGACTTTCTTAGGAGGTATATGATTCCTGAAATACTGGGCTTTTTAATGTGATCTAAATTTGCATGTATAAACATCTCTAAAATAATTGTTTTCTATAGCACAAATGAGGTTTATTTTGCTTATGAAGAATGAATACTGATATTGCAGCTGAAGGACCATAACATTATTCACCTTTTTTAAAAAGCAAGAATCATATAGGTAGGGAAAAGACCTTTAAGATCATAGAGACCAACATGCAATCCAGCACCACCATGTCTACCACTAAACTATGGTCTACACCTACACAGACTAGCCCTGATTCACAGGGAAATATTCTTAGCTCAACAATACATATTATTATAAACTTCATTCCAAGAGTTTAAAAAGACATAAAAGAAATAAAACTGAAACAGAGATTCAAATAGGACACATGGTGGAATAAAACATTTTGTTTCTTCTTGTTAGTTTCTTTCTTTCTTTGTTTTAGTGGGAGGATTTGGGGGTGTTTGGGGCTTTTCTGGGGTATGAGAGAGGGGACTACCCAAAGAAAGCCAAAGAGAATGAGAGTGACTCTGGAACAGTATTTTCTTTCCCACCTTGCCAAACAAATTTGGATTTAGGTTGTAGAAGTAGTCACCTCAAGACCTTTTCCAATATTATTTAATCATAACAGATAGAGCAGGGTCTTTTACTTCACGCCACAATATACCATCACTTTATGGTACATTTAGAATAAAATTCCAACATTCAATCTTTGTAATTTTGTTTCCAGAAATGATCAGCACCTGCAGTTTCAGTAAATTTGATGAGAAGAGACCAGTATCTTTCAAATTTAGGCTACTTTTAAAGACTTTTATTTAAATCATGCAAACTTTAAAACTCAGGACCGTAGTCTTTGTTGCATCTGAATTTCAGGACTTGTGACTTTATATAAGCATATAAAATAGTTCTTTTTGACATGATCTATGTACCTTCTTTAATTGCCTTACAGCAGAAGCATCAATTATAATAGTGATGCCATCAATCTCTAAAGAATACTTGATTAAAAAGTGTAAATGAAGCATGCTGGCAATTCTGATTAATACATTTAACACATTTTTCTATGGTTTTCTAAATTAAATCTATGATGAAGACAAGCAGTTGTATTATCTCAAGTAAAGGTTAGGGCAACTTGGCCTCTCCCCAGAAGACATTAAGATTTTCGCAGTTATAACCAAACTGAAAACTTCAAACCACTTAAAGTAAGAGTTTCAGTAGAATCTGGAATTGAAATATCATACACTTAGTCTAAATCTTGGGACTGGATTTTCAATTTCCCCAAAGCTAATTACAGTCATATGAGTGACAAAGTGCATGAAAATAATTTGTCAGTAATATTTTATATTTGCTTTCCTTCATGTAAAAAATTTCTTACACAGAATACAGAAAAAGATAATATAAGCTTGGAAAACAGGGCCAGAAAAAAGTTTCCTTGGAGTAAAGAAGTTTATTTACATTTACAATTTTGATTCTCCAGTCCTATAATTAGGATTTTATTAAATTTCCAGAAGTTACTGATATTCCTGTCAGGATGCTTTTTCTCCCAGCACATTCCCTTCCTGATCAGTAGCTCAGATTGTATAAGTGAAGAGAGATTTTAATACCTAGAACACAAAATAATATCTGGATTTTGAAGACATTTCTAAGTTTCTTGGTTTCTTGCTTCTGCAGAATATTTAAATTATGGTCTTCAGGTTTCATTAGTGGTTTCAATCCCTTAATTTTCTGAGATTACAGGCAAAGAAACAAAAAGAAACATATGACTTACATCATTCTGATCGTCTTTTGCATTGTAATAGATTATGTCATTATTCTGTAAGAGAAAGAAAAGTAATTGTTAGTTTGAAAACAAAGAATGACGTTTGCCAGTAATAATTTGTATTAAAATACATTTTAAAAGAAGTCCATATTTCAGTAAGTATTCTTTGAAATATGACAGAATCAGACCTTTGTTTGCTCTGTTGCATGTAACATTACCCAGGCTCGTGTTTAACTTCATTCATTTAATGCTTTTTACCTCATAAGCTAGATAAGTCACTCAAAAAAACAGCTAGAAAAGAACAAAGCTGGACAAAATCCAGAGCCCATAAAAGAATTTCTGTTACAGACATACGACTCCTTGCCTATGCAGTTAGGTGACTTACACACCATGACATCTAACAGGCAAGAGATACGAAGATGCATGTGTATTGCTAAGTGGGTAAAGTGTTTGCTGCACACATGTTTATTGTTTTATTCACCTCCCATGATGAAAATAAAATATGGGAAGATACATCACAGGAGAGTCTGGCTGTTGCAGCATAGAGTGGATGCTGGCAGCTCTGTGGAAACACTACCATGTAATTCAAGCAAAGCAATGATGAAGATTACCAGTTTTGGTTGCAAAATCAGTCAGAAACATCATTCAGTGCAACATCAATGGCAGTTTGAAAATTGGGGTATTTCTTGTGGAATACGATTATGTTTTATCTTGAAATATATCTGAACCATTTAAAATCCTTAAAGACTTAGGTTCACTGTATTAGCTTTCCACTAAATTGCTGCAATGCACCATATACCTATTTGAATGAAAGTAAGGAACTGTCATATGTATTTTTCCATGAAATAGATGCATATATTTACATGAAATAGATACATATATACATATACAGATTTTTTTTTAGATACATATATGTACATAGCATTTTCTTAAGTCCCATTACAGATTTTGAATAAATAAAGAAGTTACATTTCTTCATGTCCAGCACCTTATTTAAAATAGGCAGTTCCTGTTAATCTGACAAAATAGCCTTAATTCATATTTTCAGGATTGTTGATGGTAATACCTTAAGATTTACGTATCTACTTAAAAAGTTTACCACTAAAAATGCTTTTTTTTTTTTTTTTATAAATGCCAACAGGAAATTATGAGCTCAGTTACCATTTTTCAAGTGGGCAGCAACTACTACTTGCACTAATAAAGTACCATGATGTGCTACAAGGTAATATAGTCGATCTTTGTAAACCATTGTTTTCCTCACTTCATAAATAATTTCATTTATCATTCATTCTCCTTTGTGACCTTTTTTGAGATGCAACTATGAAATATATTATAGATGAGCTAAATACCACTTTGAGGTAAATGCTATTAATATGAACTCATCTTCTTTCTTTTTCCCTCAAAATTCACTTTTCCATCAAAACACCATTCTAGCTGCAGGGCAGTTGGTTTGGTATCACTTGGGTAATGAAGTCAGACTTCAGTGTAGTTATGTTGCTATGCCATGTGATTTTATGTTATGCTATGCTACATTATGTTATGTATGTTACATTACGTATGCTACGTTATGTATGTTACGGTATCCATGCTAAATCAGGTTATATTACATTATGTTTTGTTACGTGATGTTACGGATATTACCTTATGTGCATCATGCTGTGTTGTGTTGTGTTGTGTTATATGTTTTAGCAGCTGCCCCACAATCTCTTCCCTGGAAGCTTTTCTTTGGGAAAAATTAGACAAGGAAAAGCACTGTATATACATTTAGCTGGATTTCATGTACATATTCTTTTTGGCTAATGGCTTCATGTTAAAAAGGCACATTTTCATAAGACACAATTCTACTAGGCCTTCTGCTGTATGGACTCTCATTTAGGTAGCAGTTTATTTCTGCGCCCCTTTCCCACTGGTCAAGTTCACCCTCACAGTATACCTTGTCTTCAAATCTTTTAATGCATAGGATTTTTAAAACTGTCCTCTACGCGTACAATTCTGTTTATCTACTTCAGCAAAATGATTCTTTACTGTCACAATTATATTTCTACTGGACTAAGCAGTATCTTTTAAATCACCTATTATAGCATTATGTTGCAGGAACATGATAAATTTACAAGTTAATTAAAATAACCATTACCACCACTCCCACAGGAATTATGTATTTTGTTAGGCTATTTATACCTTATAGCTCATTATTCTACCTGAAGGTATTACCTATATAATGCATAAACTGACACTGGCCATATCTCAAAATGGAAAAATATGAGATACACAGTGCTACAACACACCGAATGCTATGCAGTTCACAAATTAGATTCATGGATCAGTTAGACGTTTAAAGGACAGTTTTTCATAATTTACCACTTCTAGCTGGCAAGAAAAAATTGCTCAGAGCTGGTTCCCAAATGAGTGGTTTAGTTATTTTGTTGACTTCTTGATGAAAAGAATTTGAACCTCACCACCGTTCTACACTTCTGGTACCAGGTAATACTGCATTCAGCAAGCTAATACTAATTCAGCAAGCCCCAGATGCAAAGTAAATAACGCTAGATGTTTACTTTCATTCTTTATCCAGTAATGCTAACAGAGAGAGAGGTGAATACTCACTGCTATTGCTGTTCATGAATTAAGGGATTTAGTAAGACACTCCTGAAGCTGAATTGATTGAAGTATGACTTTAGGAAACCAGGACTAGGTCATAAATGTTTTACTTGTGACTCTTACTATTCTTTCGATTCCAGCCTAATAATCTTTTTTCTTCCACACTTTCATTTATATTATTTTACGCTGGTAAGATTGTTCCATTGTTTTTACATTGCTTTTCACTTCAATAATATTTTGTTTCCCAGCTTTGGCTATAAAACAATTCCAATGGGAAACACCACATATTGGGTACCATGAATGACTTCCTAAATTTCAAAAGACAGAATCCAAATTTTTGGTCTTCATGAACTCTACGTCTAGAGATTTGAAGAAGCAGACAGATTTATCAAATAGAAGAAAGCATGGGAAAATATAATCTTTCAGAACATCTGCAGATGAAATTTGGATGCACACCATCACTAGCATTTTAATTCTCTGTGGAGCAAGTTTACAGACACAACAGTCTATTGTTTTGACTAGATAAATACCTAATCCCAACTCAAGATTATCTGAATGGAGCTGAAGTTGGCTTCTTGTTTCAGGAAATAACAATCTTTTCCAATCAAATTCTTTCAAGAACAGCACAGAGGGATTACATTGCAACAAGAGATATCTGACTCCAGAGATAATTCTGTATAGTAATCAAAATAATATATCTATGTCATTTTTTTTTTTAGTAAAAGCTATACATCCTGCTTTTACCAAGTGCCTAAGATGAAAACTTCTTGCAATCAATGCCACATAACGGCTTCTGTAAGAAAATCTCCTCTGTGAATCCTATGCTACAATTCCAAGAATTGCCCATGGAATATGGACCCCATCAACTGATCAAACCTCCCTTTCAGAAGAAATATTCGATGTGTGATTTTTGAAGTATGTTTTTTTTTTCCTACAGGAAATGTTTATATTTCATTCAGGAAAGAATAAAAAATAAATACTGGAAATATTAATTTTTTCGACAAACATCCAAAGCTGCCTATTCAAAAGTGTTACTTTCACTGAAGCTGCGATAGTACTTATGCCCTCAGGTCTGTATGTGAGGTCTCTATTGGCTGCATCTCATGATGCAGCCCAAAGTGGTGTTAGGCATGCAGCAAAGACTGAAGGCCTGAAACGAACTATAACTTTGTGAGACCCTATAATGACCTATCTGAAAAATGAATAAATCACATTTAAAAATGGAGGAAGAAACTAGTCTATTGCAGCTTTTCATAACGAAATCAATGTAATGTGTTCATTTAGAAGTCAGCACAATTACCCTTTTTTCCTAAAAGTAGCCATTCCAAAATAATTGTAGATAAAATGTGAAAACAAAAAGTAACACTCTTCCATGACTGTATTTGCTACAGAGATGCTAGAAGATAATGAACTTCCTCACACTAGAAAACAGAAGAGTTTTTGTGAAAGGCCTCCTTACTTCAAACATTTTCTTCAATGAACCACTGGAGACAAAAATAAAACTAGTACAGTAGATTATATTGCAAATATGCGTTACTACACAATTAGTAGTGACAGTTTTAAATTCTGAAATTGAGGCCAAATATGATTACTTGAATTTTGGTTTAAAGCAGCATACTTCCCCTGACTTCTGTTTCATACAACATGTGCTAAATGAATCAAAAAGAGACAATGTATAATAGTTCTTTTACATTGCAGTTAACCTCGTAGTAGTGATACCTATGAGGATTCTTTTGTTTTACAGGTATTGAGGTAGAGTAAGAAATAAAAAACAACCAAGAAGAAACAAACCAGATCACAAATATATGTCCGATTTTGACTGTTTAGTTTAAAACTAAGTTATCAGAATTACAGATACAAATTTGGAGAACACTTTAAAATCCTAACAATCCCACAAACTTTTAAACGACATAGAACACTAGCAAAAGAACTAGCAGTACTGTTGCTCAGCATGCAGCAATAGAAATACTTAGCATACTAGTTTATTTCATCTTTCATAGACGTACTGGATGAAAATAGTGTAAATGCCTATAAATATTAAAAAGATATTTATTTCATTAAGTGTCGATAAAATCCACCTGCTTCAATTTTAAAAACATTTCCTCATAACCCCTTGGATAAAGTTGTACATTACAATGTTCACTCTAATACTTTTAGGGTAATTAAGATTTAAATCCAATATAATAAATTCTATGTCGAATAATCGCGGTAGATTCGGTTTAATCCCTTCTATAGCCTGACATGTAGTTTAAGGCCCAATTAGACTCTTCAGAAATGAAAGCTGAATATGGCCTACCACAAATAAAAAATGACATCCATTTCTAAAGAAAATAACTTTACGGAATAAAAGAAGATGAATAGGGGAAAGAAAGAATGCCAGCTACTACAATCAGCTTTGTAATTTTACATAAGTGAAATGGCACAGGTAAAATAAGGCAATTACCAGCTAATAACTTCATTTTTTCTCTTCAGGATCCATGAGTAGAACTGCTGATTTACCTCCTATCTTTAAAGTGTACAGAAGATAAGGCAATATAGAAAATTAGTTGCAAAACATGGTCTGTAAGAAATGGGTTAGTAAGTACATTTAAAATGGGATCTTGAAACAAGACTTACAAAAAAGATCTTTTAAAAATCACAGTATTTTTAATAAAAAATTACAAATGTAAAACAGTTCAATAACATCCCAGTCTAGAAATGTTTCTCAAATTACCCACAGTATGAGCAAGTGAGTCACCTGGGTGTCCTGGGTTCGGCAGTAGCAGTCGTCTTTCTCCTTCTTGGTAGCTGGTGTGGAGCTGTGTTTTTTGACTTTCGGCTTGGGAACAGTGCTGATAACACCAATGTTTTAGTTACTGCTTAGTACCTTTTGGTCTGGCCGAGGACTTTCTGAGTCTCATGCTCTGCCAGGGAGGAGGGGGAGACGGAAGGGAGCAGAGACAGGACACCTGATCCAAACTGACCAAAGAGGTATTCCATAACAAAGCACGTCATGCCCGGAAGGTAAAAACTGGGGACAGGAACCCAGAAGAGGGGGGTTCACAGCTCAGTTGCCGGGTGGTGAGCATTTGTATCCTCTTCCCTTGTATTTTCCCCTGGTCATTATTGTTATTGGTGGGAGCAATAGTGATTTGTGTTATACCTTAGTTATTGGAATGTTCTTATCTCAATCCGTGGGAGTGACATTCTTTTGATTCTTCTCCCCG
>JANRGW010052581.1:0-15030 GCA_024733675.1 Psilopsiagon aymara
CCCATGGCGCACCCTCCCCTCAGCAGAGCAGTGCGGGCGCTCTCTGCACCCCGAGCTCTGCACCGCATCCTCCCCTCATGGCTCTGTCTGGTGCCTGCACTGACCACCGCCGGGGCAGACAGAGCAGAGTTCCCAGACCGAGCCCGGGTCACACGGCGGGTGCTCACCATCCCGCCCGCCTGCCCGCGAGAACTGCCCCGAGCCCGCCCCGTTCGCCGCGCTCCCTGAGGCAGTTTTTAATCAGTCCGGGCTGGTGCTGCCTCCTGACGCCCGCCCCCTGTGAGTCAGCTCCCCGCGTCCGCTGAGCTGCCGGCCCCTGGGCAAGTGCTGTCGAGGACTGGAGGCTCCCGCGGTGATTCTCCCCCCCCCCGAGTTGAAGCTCCTGTATGCTGAGCTTCTCCCGCTCTCGTGTCGACGGTGGCCTCTCTCGAGCTGCTCACCTCAGCAGTTAACCAGAAATGATAGACATATATCAGAAATGATAAGTCATTTCTTTAGCAGTCCCTCTTCAGACTCCTGCTTGCAGTTCTGAAATCTGCATAAGAATGCTTTTCACCATCTTTTGTATAATGTGACAAAGTGAATTATTTGTACTGTGTTATTACTAGTGACATCACAAGGTATCCTGCTTACTTTGCTGTTCCCCTCCTATGCTAGCATCATAATCCTCCAGAATAGTATTGACTTCAGATACCGTTACGTACATTCATTTCTGAATGAACAAAATTGACAGCCTTCTGCCCATCAGCAGAAGTGTAAACACTGATAAAGTGGTATTGTGCAAGCTCATCCCTCCTTTAGGGAGGAGGGGTGTTTACTGTCTGTTTTTTAAGCTCAGTAGCTGCAAATTAATGCAGTACTATTTGATTAGTTTCATTTCATGCTTTGGAATCTTTCATCCATTGTCAAGGGATGCAAATTCACTGACTTTAAAAAAATACTTTTTGCAAGGGGGTGCTAGTCTGTATTTATTGTATTTCTGTAATTTCTTCCCATTCTGCATGTTTTGAAGCACTATACACTCTACTTAAGCCCAAAATACTTTGTTTCAAGTTTCCCATTATTTTTCCTTCTGCAGTTTGTATATATGCAGCACTGTCTGCACATCAGGAATGGGTGTTGCGACTCAGTTTGTTAGTTTTAGTCTTAACATACATACTTTGTTGGTTAGTTAATCTTGCACCAGACTTGTCAAACTCTTTGATGTCTTTTTAATCTGTTTTTTGATGTGGTTTGCTGGGAGTCCCTAATCTTTATAAAAATACTGCCTAGTTTTTAAGATGGTAGGACTACTAGAGCTTTCTGATGTGCTGAGGTCTCTGTTAACAGTGTTGAAGTAAACTGTGTGATAAAGATCACTATCAAGTCTGCAGAGACTCACAACTAAGGGCTATGTGATTGCTTCTGGATGTAGTAAGTGTAACAATGTTATTTTATGTTCCTTTTAAATAGTTGGTATATTATTTCACTGCTATAGGATTCTTCCTTTGAAGATAGATATGATGGCTATCTGACTTTGGTGGAATATGTACAAGACTTCCTAAATCACCTCACCGACCAACCAGCTTGTTTTGAAACTGACATAGAGCAGTTTGCTGAAACACTGAATGCCTGGGTCACTTCAGGTGAAGATTTACAAGGGCTTGTTGAACTCATCTATCAGCAGGTACGCTGTGTATTCTGTCTTACAACATTGATACTATGCCTCTATTACCTAATGTCCAAAGTATGCATACTGGTATTATTTGTCATATGATTTTATCTATGTAGTTATTTAATGAATTTTTCTTTTTAGACTGGAACATATAGGGAAAGATTTTGCTAAATCAAATTTAAATGGTTGCTCAGGTGTGGGATACTTGGACGGTTGATAAATTTTTATCTCCTGGCTCACATACGAGATTTGAAATTACACTTAAAGGGAGTTATATTTAAATTGCTTTATTTATATAGTAAAGATTGAAGAAGTACACGCTTAAACAATGTCAGAGTTGTACATTCTTATTCTACCCTACAAAACAATTTCCTTATACTACTCAGATACTTTCAATTCCTTCGAATTTTAAAAAATTAAATTCACACATACTGTGTGCGTCACCCTTTGGGAAACAGTCCGTTACTGACAGGCTTTCCTATTCATTTGGAATATACCTATTTCATAACCGCATAAATAGGGGAAGGGAAAGCTCATCTAATGGTAACTAGGTCCAGTCCCATTGATGGCCATGCAAATGAGGGCAGCAACCTTGAGCTGAACTCCGTACTAACTGGGGAAGCGATGAAAAGAACACCTCAATATCTGTTGGTCAGCAAATTAGCTGCTTTTACTGTCTTTTGGCCTTTTTGCAGAGAATGAAGTCACACTTGCACTTGCTGTTTATTACCTTGTGTGTCTTTCACATTTCTGGGTTGGTTGCTTTTGAATTCTGCCTTGGAGAGTGTAAATCTTATGTACTTCTTAAGTACAGATACTTGCAGAATATTTTAATATGGGGCATGCAGAAGCTGATCATTGACTGCTTGATCATTGTACATGACTGTAGAATCTGAAGTTTCTTACTATCATACAGAATTGATGCAGATTTAATTCACAACAGATTAGTGAGACATTAAGATTATCTGTGCTGTGTTTGGCAGCATTGTTTTCCTATCTTTTATTTGAACACGTGGACAGCGGTTTAAAAAGATTAACATATTCCATATAACTTTATTGGAAGTTATCCGATTTTTATTTTCATACAAGTTAAATAGACTCGTATTTAATGTAAGTCTTCAGTGTTGCCTCTTTTCTCTCCCTCTATTAAAAAATAAGTCCACTGTTAGGGTTGGCTGTGTCTTCCTCAACTGAGAAGCATTGAGTGTTATTACTCAATGAGGGCAAGAGCACCTCTCCTATGAAGACAGGCTGAGCGAGATGGTTTTGTTCAGCCTGGAGAAAACGTTGCTCCAGGAAGATCTTACAGCTGGCACAGATTGCCCAGAGAAGTTGTGGATGTCCCATTCCTGGAAATGTTCAAGACCAGGCTGGATAGGTCTTTGAGCAACCTGGTCTAATGGCGTGACTGAACCAGGAGATATTGTGGGAACTTGGCAGAAAAAAGAAGAATCTATTACCTGTAGACGGGCCTGTTGCTCCATAAGGAATACAAGGATATTGTTGGCTTATGGAAGGAGAAAATGGGAAAGATGAAGGCACAGATGGAACTAAATCTGGCCACTGCCATAAAAAATAATAAAAAATATTTTTACAAATGTATTAGCAATAGGAGGAGGGCCAAAGAGAACCTCCATCTTTTACTGGATACTAGGGGAAACATAGTGACCAAGGATAAGGAAAAGGATGATGTACTTAATATTGCCTTTGCCTCAGTCTTCAATAGTCACACCAGCCATGCTCAGGGTGCTCAGCTCCCTGAGCTGTGTGGCAGAGATGGGGAGCTGATTAAGTCCCTACAATTCAGGAAGTAATGGTTAGAGACCTCCTGTACTCAGCACTGGTGAGGCCACGCTTCAAGTCCTGTTCTGGGCCTCTCACTACAAGAGAGGCATTGAGGTGCTGGAGTGGGTCCAGAAAAGGGCACCAAAGCTGATGAAGTGGCTGGAGCACAAGTGTAATGAGGAACAGCTGAGGGACCTGGGGGTGTTCAGTCTGGAGAAAAGGAGGCAGAGAAGAGTTCTTCTCACTCTCTACAGCTATTTGAAAGGAGGATGGAACCAGGAGGTGGCTGGTCTTTTCTTACCCAGTAACAAGCAGTAGGAATAAGAGGTAACTGCCTCAAGCTGCAACAGGGAGGTTTAGACTGAATATTAGGGAAAAATTATTCACCAAGAGGGTGGTCAGGCACTGGAACAGGTTGCCCAGGGCAGTGGTGGAATTACCATAGCTGGAAATCTTCAAAAACCATGTGTGTGAGGCCCTCAGTGACATAGTTTAGCTATGGACTTGGCAGTCCTGGGTTACAGGTGGCAGATCTACACCTGCTAGGTATAAAGTAAAAGACTAAAATGAATGAAACCCAAGTCCTGTACACTCTTCCCTTTGTGTATTGGGTTATCTCAATCTGCCTATAAGAATTATATACTTCTTCCTAACCCATTTATGTCTCTGTACAGAGTGAAATGTCAGTTGTCTTGTTTTCCAGAAGTTGAACACTGACATTGTAGCTTAAGGATCTTGGCTCTTGTATAGTTAATGCACCAACTGAAATTTCACAAGATAGGTATTGGTAGGTTAGTCTTCTGCTTAGATCGTGACTTTTTTGAGTCAGAGATAAACTGGGATTACCAGCAATAATAATTCAGGGAAGATATTACTGCACCATAATGATTGGTTATTAAGAAGATGTAGAGGTGGGTTTTTTTGGTCTCTGAGCCATAGTACCTAAAACTTTAACTGTTTCAGTATTTAATGGAACCACAAATACAGACCAAGTAATTAGGAAGATTAAATTTAGAAAATACAGATGAGGTTTGAACAATTCGTGTGTGTGTGTTTGATTGATTTGAGGGTTTTGTTAGGAGAGAGGAGTGAAATTGAAGTGATGTATTTTGCCTTATAAAAAGGGGACACCTCTTCTAGTCCAAGCAACTATTTGAACCAAAGCACCAGATGTTCGTGAGATATTTCACATGCCTTTTACTGGAAACTAGATATTATTTTACTGTCTTAGTTATATAAACTTCTTGTATCTTCCAAAGACAGTTCAGTTTTTACCAGCAACTTTATGCACACAGTACAGTTACAGTAAGTGCATTTTTCTCTGCCTGTAACTAGCTATAGTGCATATAGAAGGTAACTAGATATAATGCATTGACATGCTAATGGCAAGGTGCTTTTTATTTGAAGGTGTTAGAAGCAACAAGCACATCTGTACTGCTGATAGATGATCAAGATGTAAAACAAATGTTCAAAGATGATTCAGCCATAGGAGAAGTTTAATGAATTCTTGATAACCCTGTTTTCTTTTTGGCAGAGCTGCTGGAGTTACTTGCACTAGAACTTCTTTTCATTGACGCTGTATTTGAGGAAGAATCTCTAATTCAAGTGTTGTTAGAAGATAGTTTAAAATAATTGAACAGTAATAAATTGCCGAAATAAGGGGGTGTTCTGCATTAACCTTCTAAGAGAGGTTGAATAGTAGACAGTGTTGAAATTTCAATTGCTTTTTTTCCACCTCTTAAAATTTTAAAGTATAATATTTAAAGCAAAATATTTTTCAGACAGTGTATAACTTACACTGTAGAATTTCATTGCTGCTAGCTGTTTTTAGATTATAAAGGTGTAAATGTTCAGAGTGATATGACTTGTTCTGGAAAAAAAGACCCATCAGGACTTATTAACTGTAATGATAACAGTCTTAACTTCTGAATCAGGAGTTTGCTATTCTGCAGATTGCTGGAGTGTGTACAGGAGAAAGTATTTGTCTTTACTTGGCATGTTCTTGTACTTTTTCCCTGGGCATTCATTATTGCCAGGAATAGTTTCTGGAATAAGCAGCCCTTTGAATGAAGGAGACTTTTTATTGTTGTTGCTGCTGTTTTAATATACTCCTTGTGCCTTGAGAGAGAGTGTGTCCTTGGAAAAATGTTATAATATCCAGTGTTGATTTTTTTTGTATTAACAGTTTTTAAGTGACCTTCAAATACTTCTTGGTTGTCGGTTATAGTGACGAAGCACAGTTGAGACACACAGCATAATAGTGGTTGTTTCCTTAAAGCCACAGAATCACAGTATATGGTTTTCTTTTTAAATGCAGGAATGCATTTAGCAAAGTGTTGATGAAATGCAAAAATTAACATGACAAATAGTAATAATTATTAATCTTCTGCTCTTTAGTTGTCCTTTTAACTGTTGTTAAGCAGTTTTCAAAAAAGCTGTTAAAGATACTTCCTGATAGCCTAATAATGATAATATGAGTAATTCCTTTTTTTCAACTTTTATTTTGGAAGGCCACATCTGTCCCAAATTTTTCGTACATGGGAGCACGGTTGTGTAACTATCTATCTCACCATCTAACCGTTAGTCCACAAAGTGGGAACTTCCGACAGCTGTTACTTCAAAGGTCAGTATCAGTATGTAATTTTAAGCCTGTCACTTTCTCAGGTTACATGTCTTCTTTCTTTGTAACTCTTAGCATCATGTGCAATGAGGTACATACATAAAATAGAAGTTTAGATTGAGGATTCAAATCATCAAATACATATATTTTAAAATATTTTCATATTTTAAAATATGAGAAAAGCATTCCATTTGGAGTTCTGTTGGCTCTTTTGAACTGAGTATCTCAGACTGATCCCAAATTACAGGGTAAATTGGAAAGTTAGTCAACTAAAGTTTGAAGTATAGTAAATGCACATATATGTACTGTCCTTGTCCTTTGACTCTTGCCAAGACTGACTTCATTGTGGGGTTGTGTTTTTTCCCTTTAATTACTTTTCCTGCTGGAGTTGCTGTGTAAGGTTTATTCATTGATCAGCTAATTGACTTTGTCTGTGAAGTGGGTGCATAAAATCCAGAAGAGTACATTTGTTCAGTTTTCAGTTTCTACAGAATTCCAAGGGCTTACAGTTTAATAATGACTAGAGTTTGTAGTTGATAAAGTTTTTAAATGGACTATTTCCTTTTAAATCTTACTGCATGACATTTGAAGCAGTACACTTTAATACTTAAGAATTCTTTAGAAATTAGAATTTTTCTCTTTAAGGACTTTTGGCTTTATAAATTTCAAGCTTGCTTCTTGTTTTAAAAGTTTCACTTAGTGCACCTATGTTTAGGAACAAAATCATGAAAACTTCAGCAGCAATTCATTATGATGATCTTCTATCAGGAGTGTAACTTCTGGAGTGTCATGGTTGAAGACAGCAGGTAGCTAAAAATGATACAGCCACTTGCTTACTCTTTCTCTCCCGCAAGAGGGTGGAGGAGAGACCTGGGAAGAAAAGAGAATTCAGTAAGACAGAAATTGAAAGAAAAATAATAAAGCCAAGTAGTTGGCATGCTGAAATGCAGTGCATGTTTCACATTCATGTATAACCTGTCCAATAGTGTCCATAGTGAAATCTGCCCCACAGTCATGAGCCCATCTATATGTTGCATCTCTTCCTTGATGGCCTCTATGAGCCCACTGGGTTAAAAATAATTTGCCGTTACGCTGACAATCCAAATCCCCGTGAGCCACTTCAGCCTTAGCAGCCTCATCTACCTTTTTGTTGTTTTGATGTTCTTCAGTGGCCCTCTTGAGTGGCTTCTTGAGTACTTGAGTATCTGTCTACATGGCATACTTTTACAACAGGTACTCTACCCAAGCAGCAGTCATAACTATCTAGCCTAGGGACAGATCTCTGGGTGGTACTCTTAAATAGTTGTTTAACTCTGAGGACATTTAGGAGACATAGCAATAGGATCATGCTGGTTTGAACATCCCTAGAATATTCAAAATTCTCGAGCCATTGTAATTAGCCTGGAGAAGAAGGGGAAGATGGAGGAAAGTATCTCCTCCAGGAGAAAGGGAAGATGGAGGAACATTGTCTCCACAATGTTTTCTCCGAGGAGAAAAGGTAAAAGGTGTAATTGCTAATAGCTTCCGCTAGATGGCTCCCGAAGTACGGAAATGAGGCAAGGTTGAGACCCGGTGAGTCTCACAAGCAGCAATTTTATCATGCCATAAGCCAATGTTGCAAAGTACAGCAAAATGGTAACCTTAACCCAGCCCCCAGAGTTGATAAATGTCACAACAGGCAACATGTACAGCAAGTGAGAACACACACAGCAACTCTGAGAGAAAATAAATCAATATTGTGACCAGTGGCTGTTAAACTAATTCAATGAATGATTCTAGCAAATTTGTTTTAACACTGTGGTCAGATCTGTTGTTAGCTCCATCCTTGGTGCACCATGTTGAGCTCCTGAAGGGACTGTCATGGTTTAACCTGACAGGTGGCTAAATGCCACACAACCACTCACTCACTCATCCTGTGTACTCACAAAAAAACAACTGAAGAGTCAGTGTGCTATTAACATTGTTCTAATACTGAAGCCAAACCACAGCACTGTACTGTACCCGCTACTAGAAAGAAAATCAATTCTATCCCAGCTGAAACCAGGACACAGAGAAACTGAAAATACTTACCTTTTCCCTCTTCCCAAAATGAGCCTTTTGCCTTCAAAATTACTACTTTTATCTTGGGAATTTTTTTAAATATGTTTGTTACTTGACGATGAAGGAAATAAACTGTTAAGGTTGGGTTATCAGGTTTCTGGTGTTTTTTTAAAGCCAACCCAATAGATAACATCCATTTTGGCATCCTGCTTATGTTTTTATTACTAATAAGGATGTAATTGGGAAGGCAGATAAACAACCTAACAGTATAACCACAGAGAGTTCCTCTTCTTTTTCTCAGCCCAAATTTCTAATTTAAGCAGCTGAAATAGAAAATGTAGATTTTTCAGTTTCTTTAGTGTTTCTTAATCCACTACATAACCATAGAGAGTACATTAGAAGTTGTCTGGCTTTCCTTTATCTCAGATACTTTCTGCTATGTAAGCTTGTAAAGAATTATTTCTCAGCGGTATTGCCTTAATCCTCTGTATGTATATCTGGATTATAGAATCACAGAATAGTTTGGTTTGGAAGGGACCTTAAAGATCACCCGGTTCCAACCTCCCTGATACGGACAGGGGCACCTTCTTCTAGACCAGGTTGCTCAAAGCCCTGTCCAGCCTGGGTTTGAACACTGCCGGGGATGGGTCAACCACAACTTCCCTGGGCAATCTGTGCCAGGGCCCCACCACCCTCACAGTAAAGAACTTCTTTCGAATGTCTAATCTAAATCTACCCTCTTTCAATTTAAAGCCATTCCCCCTTGTCCTGTTACTTCTTGCTCTTACAAAAAATCCCTCTCCAGATTTCTTGTGAGCCCCTTTGGGCACTGGAAGCTGCTCTAAGGTCTCCCTGTAGCCTTCTCTTCTCTAGACTGAGCAATCAGCTCTTTTGGCCTGTCTTTATAGGAGAGCTGCTCCAGCCCTCTGACCATCTTCAAGTCCCTCCTCTGGACTCACTCCAACAGCTCCACATCCTTATTATGGTGGGGGCTCCAGAGCTGAACATAGTACTGCAGGTGAGGTCTCACCAGAGTAGAGTTGAGGGGGAGAATCACTTCCCTTGACTTCCTGGTCACACTTTTCTTGATGCAGCCCAAGGTGTGATTGGCTTTCTGGGCTGCTAGTACTCATGCCAGCTGATAATCAGTTTTTCATCCACCAGTACCCCCAAGTCATTTTCCTCAGGGCTGCTCTGAATGCACCCAGGCAATATCCATGTTTGGGGTTGTCCCAGCCAGGTGCAGGAAATTGCACTTGGCCTTGTTGAACTTCATGAGGTTTGCACTCACCCATCCCTAAAGCATGTCAGGGTCTCTCTGGATAGTATCCCTCCCCTCCAGCATATCGCCACACAGCTTGGTGTCATGAGCTAGGTATCACTGTCACTTAAAATGGTTAGATAAAGAATTTATTAAGTGTAAAGGTATCTAAGACAATGTGCACAGCACCCTGAAAGGGGGAATATATCTTTCCCAGTTTATCTATTCTTGTGGACATTTGGCTGGCTGCATTAAACTTCCTGGACCCGTATTCTAATATGTATACTGTAACTGTCTTCTAATTTTTCCATGTTGTAATTTGCTCTATTTCATTTTGCTGTCTCCAGTTTCAGCGCTTGAAAACATCATCATGTAATCATATGTATTAATCTAAAAAGAGACAAGCCCATGGTGCGTTTGTGAAGTGCTCGCATTTCTTTCACAAGTTGCACTTGCCAACATTCAGCATGTAACGGTTTCAATGTAGTTCATAAGTTCTTAGCATTCTGCTAAGTAAGTATCGTGTTAAATACGTTGGGATGTTTACAGACGTGTGATTTTTATTTTCACAGGTGTCGAGCAGAGTATGAAAACAGGGATGAAGCCACCAGAGCAGATGAGACTACTCAGAAAGAGTTTCATGCCTTTGTGCTGTTCTTAGCTGAACTCTATCTTAATCTAGAGGTAAGAAGAAAGTTGCATGCAGTGTGGTTCTTTGTTAATTTTTTGTTGTGTTCAGGTAAACACTGAAAATGGCATTTAATTTGAGGTTTTTTTTCTAAAGGGAGAGGGGAATAAATTAAAAGAACTTTAGAACAGTTTTGTTAACAGTTTCCTGCGTCCAGGAAATAGGGCAAGATCAGTAGAAGTTTATAAAGATATTTTTTTGTAAGAATTCATAAAAAGAACTAACCACTCCACCTTTGGGATGCAGCTTTTTGTATGTTCTTTAGACTGGCAAAACCCCCAGATGAGTACATTTCACCAACACAGGAAATGTTACAACCTTGCAGAAGCAGATCAGGATTGATAGCCTATAATTCAGTATTCAGTCACCAATAGGAGCTATTAGCAAACCCTTGAGCAAGATGTGGAAATTTTTAAAATGAGCAATTAAAAATTTAGGCCTTTAAAGATATATTTTCTGAAGGTTGAGCCCTTGTCCTATGCTTTAAGCATGTAATCTTGTATTTAGATTGGAGGTTTTTTTGTATCTGTAAAAATGCACAAAAAGGTTTATGTACGCTAAAGCTTCTTTGACTCTTAAACTTGTGAGTTCAGTAAGATCACTGGCAAAAATATACCTAAATATATTTTTAGCAGGATTATTTCAATGGTTTGTTATAAGCAAACAATATAAAAATGTTCTACTTGTGTAAGGAAAGAAAATAAATATGTGGGTTTTCCATTTCTGTTCGTAAGTAGGCCTTGAAATCTGCTTGTCACTTGCTAGAAGTAAACGGGAAAATTTGCAGAGGGCTTTGGGGGAGAAGGAGTTGTCCAGTTCTGTGGAACATACAATGTATTTTTTAACCATTTTCTATACTCTCTTAAATACATAATGAGCACCTTCCAGAAGTAAGCCACTACAGCTGTAGAGAATATATATTGTAACATGGGAAAGGGCATCGGGTTCTGGGAATCTGGGATTTTGTGAACCATTTGCCATGCATTTGGTAGCTTTTCTAGCAAACAAACAAAATGCTAGGCATGCATTGTTACATGTATGTCAGAATTGTAAGGTATTCTCGAAGTCTGTGTTCTATAACAGTTACAGTATGTGGCATGTTCTTCCAATTAAAGAGCTCAGCTATGTTGATCACAAACCAAATCATACAGCATTCAAGAGAGGAAAATGTGACTAAATTGATTTCTAAAATTTACATCTTTTAAATTTGTTGTTGTTGGGGTATTTTTGCAGATTAAAGGAACAAAGGGACAGGTAATGCGAGCTGAAATTCTTCAAGAAGGCCTTCGGGAATTACTAAATGCGCTTTTGTCTAATCCTGTGGACAGTAATCTGATATGTGCAGTGAAACTGCTGAAGGTGAGACAGTGGTTTTAAAAGAAAAAATAATCAAGTTTTTTAACCTTCCTACCTTTGGAAGCAGTGGGGGAAACTGCAAATGAGGAAATGGTCATAGGGTTTTATGCATTACATCATTAACAGAGGAAGCTATACTTGTTTGCTGGGTTTTTCTCCCTTGGTACCGTTATGAAATTGAGCCAACAAAAAGTAATATAAGCTCTAAAAGTAAAATGAAAGGCTGTTCTTGTACATACAAGAGCAATAGAACTGAAAGCAAGATGAAGAGGAGTAAGCAGTCACTTCAGGTCTCTTTTTCCTGTTTCTTGTGTGGGAGAAAACTGTAACCAATTTGAATGAATTGGGGGGGCCTATAAGGATGCTGGGGAGGGACTCTTCCTTAGGGACTGTAGTGATACAACAAGGGGTAATGGGCTAAAACTTAAACAGGGGAAGTTTAGACTGGGTATAAGGAAGAAATTCTTTACTGTAAGGGTGGTGAGGCACTGGAATGGGTTGCCCAGGGGAGTTGTGAATGCTCTATCCCTGGTGATGTTCAAGGCTGGGCTGGACAGAGCCTTGGGTGACATGGTTTAGTGGGAGGTGTCCCTGCCCATGGCAGGGAGGTTGAAACTAGATGATCTTAAGGTCCTTTCCAACCCTAACTATTCTATGATTCTAAGTTGTCTGTTCTGAAGGACGCATCTGCCACTTTTTGCGGCAAAAGGCTCGATACCAGTTATTTCATCCTGTTTTGTATTAAAATATATTCCTCTTTCATGATGGAAACAAACCTCTTTGCTCTTAAATTTTTCCTTAAAAGAAATTGTCGCCTCTATGCAGGGAGAGGCTTTCCTCTTTGTTAGCCATGGTTATATTCATAGTTGGGAAAAGACTTTTATAGGAAAGCAAGGTAAAAGCTAAACAGCATTTTTTGGACTTTTTTTCGGGGGAAAGGGGGTAAAGGAAGAGAGGTTGGTTGTTTAGCTGCTTTTTCCTCATTTTTCCCTCCTCTTCCCACTCCACTTTTTTTCATACTCTTCTACCTTGAAATTTGAGCAGCTTTTTTATATGGTGAATAGGGAAAAGAGGGTTTAAATCTTTCAGTTTAAACCTTTCATTTGAAGTTCGGATGTTTAAGCAGGTTGCTTCGTTGCTTCAAAGCAAAAATGTGAGGTTGTATTCAACAATCACGGTCCTTCCTGTGGTCAGTCCTTATGTTGGCAGTGCTTCCCTGAGGCAAGGCCCATTGAAGGACCTTCCAAAAAGGCAGTACACAAATCAGGAGGCTTTCCAGTGCTGCTGTTTTTTATAATCATTCTCAAAAGAAGGTGGAAGTCTCACTATTTCTGTGAATGTTCTTGGAATATTTACTTTGCCTCACAGCATCCATTCAAAAATGAAAGACAGCAATTTATTTTATGACACAGTACTAATCTACAAGGTGTTACCGAACACAGGTTTTTTGGGTTTTTTTGGTGAAAGTATTTTCTAGTGTCTTACAGTAGCTACAAATGTTTGAGTATATGTGGAGCTAGATTGGGCTGCTTCATAAAACAGAATCACACAGAATCATGGAATTTTTAGGATTGGAAGGGGTCTCTGGAGTTCACCTAGTCCAATCCCTTGGCTTCACTGTTGAAGCAGTAAATGTCTCCTGTTGTCTTTTCCATTTAATATAGTGATAGATACAGGTGTTTTACGTGTTTCCTCTGCAGTATGTTTATTTGTAATTAAAACTCCTTGGTGCCATTATCTAATTGACTAGGATCAAGGTAGGGCTGCAGTAGATGATTGAGAATACCAAACAAATGCTGACAATGATGCTTGCTTCTATCTTTGCATTTTATTCCTTTTTATCATCAGGTGCTGTTCCAGGCATTTTGGAAAGTGTAATATTTATGCTGAGAAGGTCAAGAATTGCTATTAACTTTGATCATAGAGGCAGACTTTTTCTTGTGATTTAACTCCTACTGTTCAGTTACTGAGCAGTGAAGTACATATTTTTAACAGAAAAGGACTTAATCCACAGCAACTGTAGACTATCTGCTGATAAAACTCTCTCAGCAGCAGCTTCAGCTTCACAGATTTTATTGATTAAAGTTCAGACTGGCTTAATTAGATAATTCTTGGCTCCTCATGTATACCCTGATGAAATCCTCTGGCATGTGTGATGGTAGATAAGTTTACTGAAGTGTTTCTGAACTGTTTATTAAACTCTTCATTATTCCCAGGTAAGCTAATGGCGTTATCTGCAAAAATAAGGTCTCCTTTTTTTATAGCATATGCTTACATAAGATCTGACAAATCTCATTGAGGAGTTGTTTCAAATCATATTTCAAGACTGAAAGGAGAGAAGTGGTTGTGAACTTCTTGGTGACATGAACATTGGACATAGAGCTACCATACTGCCTGTAATCTAAAATAAACTATTTGCAAGGTCTGTTAATCTGTTTACCAAAAAGCTTTTGGGAATTGGGAATGTCAGTCCTCAAGCAGTCATGCAGAGCATCTGAATGTTATGAATTCTTACAGAACCTGTTCTGTTGACAGTTTATTAACGTTTTATAATTAAAAAAAAAAAAAAACCACACAAAAGAAAGAAACAAAAATCCCCAAACTAATGCCGTGTCTTTAGTTGACAGGCTCAGTTTTAGAAGATGCCTGGAAAGAAAAAGGAAAAAGTGACATGGAGGATATTATTCAGAGAATTGAAAATGTTGTGTTGGATGCGAACTGCAGCAGGTGAGAAGATAAATATATGTGCAATGTTTTGTTTTTATATTGAACAGAACACCTTTAAAATCTTCAAGAATAACGAACAACACATCCAAAACATTTTTAAATCTTCTATT
Organism: Psilopsiagon aymara; assembly: GCA_024733675.1. Taxonomy (NCBI): domain Eukaryota; kingdom Metazoa; phylum Chordata; class Aves; order Psittaciformes; family Psittacidae; genus Psilopsiagon; species Psilopsiagon aymara. The sequence continues at coordinate 14,242 of JANRGW010052581.1, forward strand.
TATGAGAAGGAAGGGGATATTTAGGTCACATCCTATGTATAAAATTAAATATTTCTTAATTGAGGGGGTTTGGGGAGATTGTGGGGTTTTTAAAAAAAAAAATTGTATTTTATGTTTCAATAGGTATATGTGTCCACGGTAGTGATTTTTTTAATTTTTTTTTTAACCTTTTAGATCTTGAAATCTTTCCTAACTGCTTTAGTTTCTAAGAGCAAGTATATATATATAAGGAGACAACTGTGACAATATCTCATAATTTATACTTTTAGATATTATTTTAACAGTATTAGGGTTATATAATTGTATACAAATAACTGTAAATGTAAAGGCAAAGTGAAACTTGGTTTTGTTTTGTTTTTTCTGGAGAGCATGGTCTTACTGCAGTCTGGAGAAAAATGAGTGGTATCAACTGCATGAATTAGGTTATCTGATTCTGTTGTACTTCATACTCAGCTTCTTGCAAACTTACTAAAAACCTATAGATGGTGCAGGCACTGTGACCTGATCTCTTGCCATATGGAAGGAGGCCAACAGGTAGTTATAGCATCTGTGGGTTGTAATTGAGCTGTCCCCAGGGAGGATGAGGAAAATTTTGCTTCAGGAACATGCGAAAACTGATAGCAGAAGCAAAGGCTTCAAAGATACAGAAGCACAAACTTACTTTAATAGAGAAATGTCATGGTTCAGGCCGTAAATCAGCCACGCAGTTTGGTACATGGAGAATCAAAAGAATGCAACTCCCACAGGTTGAGATAAGAACAGTTTAATAACTAAGGTATAACACAAACC
>JANRGW010052582.1:0-10581 GCA_024733675.1 Psilopsiagon aymara
CCTCCCTGGCAGAGCATGAGACTCAGAAAGTCCTTGGCCAGACCAAAATGTGCTAAGCAGTAACTAAAACATTGGTGCTATCAACACTGTTCACAAGCTGAAAGTCCAAAGAAAAAAAAAAACACAGCTCCACGCCGGCTACCAAGACGGAGAAAAACGACTGCTACTGCCGAACCCAGGACAACCCCATACTTTCAATATGGAGCAACAAAAGATTCTTGGGAACTAGTTTTCTGTGGAAACTATTCTTAACACACTTCACTTTTAACCTTAAACCATGACAATTAAAATGTGCTTTTTATTGGAATTACATCAAACTCCTTGAACGCTGGATCAGCCAGTGGTTTCCGCTAGCCAAACATCTTCCCATTACCTCTCCTCATTTTTTCTGGGCCTAATCCAATACAACTTCTTGGTTAACATCTCTACTTTGTCATCCAAACTAAGTTAAAACTTTGTTGCTTCTTCATGATGCAAAACTTGAATTTCAGTCGCTAGAATCCTGATTTGGGTCATAATTCACTACTTCAAATTCATCCCTATTCTTTACATTCTTCATATATATTCCCTTTTCCTGCTTATCTCTTCATTAGTGTGTCAGCCCCTGGCATATAGACACTTTATTCAGCAAACTATGCCCCCCAGCATGCTATATCATTCTTCTTGCTTTCTATATGCCATTTCTGTTTTTTTTCCCCTGCTTATTTGATATGGCTTGACCTTCCGAAGCTAGTTTGGAAGCTCGCTATCTTTTCAGATTTCACAGCTTTTCTGAATCCTTGCTTTTACTTTAATGCTTGTAAGAAGTTCCATGAGCTACAGAGATTAAGCGGGGATGTAAATGCAAAAAAAAAAAAAAAAAAAAGAAAAGATGTCATAATTCACATAAAATATTATTTCTATCTTTAAACAGCATTTTTAAGATGTAACCAAAGAACAAAGTATGCAAGTATGCATAAGTCATGCAAGAATACTGCATTTGCATACATAAAAAGGAAATTGAACAAAAAGCCAGAAATGTATTCATGATTGTATGATTTAAAATATAACATATGGTTTACTATCTGCCAGTGTGGCCTTTATATTTTCACAGAGTTATACATTTTATGAATCGTGTAACTGCTGGCTACCATAAAGCTGGATAAAGCCAAAACAACATGGGCCAAACCCCAGAATCCAGTCTGTGGTTGATGACATCAAAGTTTTGTTTGGATAACAGAGAAAGAAATGGGGAGTTGGGACAAGAGTACCGGTATAATTTCAGGCAGCTGTTGTTGAACTTGTTCTCGCAGATCTCTAAAGACAGAACTTCAAAATTTCCCAGGCAATATTTTAAGTGCTTTATTATCTTACTATTATAAAAATTGGGTTGAGGTTATTTTGGTTTTTTGTTTTGGGGTTGTTTGGTGTTTTTTTTAATCTAATGTGAATCTTTGCAACCCTAATGTAAGTTCTTGTTGCCCTATTTTATGTGATGGAAAACAGGCTATAGTATTCCCTTTTTCAAGAAATTTGACTACACAAACAGTGATCAAGATTCCAACCTCAATCTTTCTGCACTTCCTCATGCACCAGGTTTTCCCCAGAAGTACTCTCAGATCTGAAACAGTATTACAGACAGGAAGAATGGTTTAAGGTATTCACATTAAGTGAAGGTTCCTGTTCTACAGTCTTCTGCAACTTTGAAGAAATCAGACTGTCATTCTACCAAATGGGTATAAAGCTGCTGTTGTTCCAGGTTGTGTAGTTTGTGGTCTTTTTACACCACACATCTTCTTTTTCAGCACAGAGGTTGTGTGGATAGTACAATCAGGATCTGATCTAGCCAATCAATGACTTATGCGATTGACTGGGTAAGAAAGGTATCAAGAGTCTCTTTAAAGTTGAGCTGCACAATACATAGCCAAAACTTATTTTCTAATAATTCTGGACTTGTGTATATTAAGCAAAATATAACATGATTTAATTGAGGGAACAAGGAAAGAAATCCCCTAAAAACAGAGTTTTCAATATGTAAAAACAATGTTGACAAGACTAAAAAGATCAGCTGGATACTATATTCATTTGAATTGTGTATGGAGTTTTCAGATTTTCTGAATTAACACACAGAGCATACAACCTTTTTGAAATAGTATATATTTCCAAATAATAATAAACAAGTATTTTGTTTCAAAAACCAGTCTGAGTGGAAAACATAACACGATCTGATAAGGCAACTGTAGTTATGGCAGTCATAACTACATAATGCATTTCACAGAAGCTTCTTCTCTTGTATTTTTCCATCAGTTATTAAGTTTGAGGCCTAACCTCAAAAGCAAATTCACTTGTCTTTACATGCACTTGAATTGTTACTGTTATTTAAAACTAATCAATGTTTTCTTTAGTACCATAATAGCTTATTTGCAAAGCATTTATTTTAGAAAAATTTACGTGGTATTCTGGAAGGAAACATGTTTAACATTCTAAGAAAAACTCCCAATAAAGAGAAAGAGGGCTTGATTCTTATCTCAAAGTTTAGTGCAATTGAATTGCTTTCAAGAGCTTTAAAATTTGCACAAAAAGGGAGTTGCTAGTAGATTATACCACTGTGTTCATACATAATAGAAGAAAAAAACCTTGCATTATACACCATCTTTATATCCCTAGAGAAGCACAGGAAGTTAATTTGAAAGGGCTGAGCATATAAATATATGCTTTCATTAATGTTAACAGGAAAACAAATAGTCAAAATTTTATTATTAAACAGTGTTTACATCCACATTCCTTGGAAATACACCACTCCTGACTTGGATGTTCAACTGCATAAAACTCATAGGACACCAAGGTCTCATTGAGTGATGGAAAGCCCAAGCTGCTCCAGTAATGTCAATATATGCACTCAGAGTGCAGTTTGACACAAACAGGAATGTTCACACCACTTTCCTCTAGGAATATGAGGGAGGTTTCTAAATTAGTCTCTGTAGACTCCTTCAGAAGGAGGTCAGAGAAACAAACTTAAGCAACATGAGTACCCCTAATGTCTCAAGATCTGCAGTTATTCAAATAAAAGGAAGTCTTAATGAAGGAAAAACAAAGTTCACGCAAAATTCATAAGCAGGCTTTTTTCATTTCCAAATGTAAACATCTAGTGCTTTAATAAGCAGATCTACTCCACTTCAAGCTATGTCTGTACTTGAATACATCCAAACCCATTGATTCCAGGAGGGTAGCAAGTCTATCACTAGGATGAAAGTTATAAAATCAAGTTAAGCTCTTCTGTTTACAAATGTTCTATAGGGAGTTATAATAATCAAACACTTGTAAACAGAAGAGTTATACAACACCTATGATCAGAACTGAGAATTTTACAGTTTGTCCCATGCATCATGTTTAGCTTCACAGTGATACCTGTCTGCTGTAGCCCTGCAAAATATTTAGTCCATTCTATTTGAAACACAGCCTTGTGACACCTTATGCTTATACTTCCAAACTCTCTACCTTTACCTTAATCTATGCACCGTTCTCAGCTGAATGTTTAATACTAATAGTGGTAGCAGGTGATTTGCTTTCTAATATTAGCCATGCAGAAGATGCAGAGTGGAGCTGCTCTTCAAAGCTTTGTAGCTTTGCAAATAGGTGTTAAAATCACACAAGCAGCTGAGGGCCTTAACTGGCATACCTACAGTGTACATTGAGTAACTGCATTCATGGATAAGTACAATCAGCAGTTGCAGAAGTGAAAAGCCTTGTGGACAAACAATTGCCGGTTTAACATATACCAGGGAGAGGAATATGATCCTGGAAAGGAATATGTATTTCCTTTCCCTGCTACATACAATATATTTTTAAAAATCTGACTCTATTCCAAACATAATAAGCAAACCCATCAAATTTAGAAGTAAGGATACAGGCTTTTAAAGAAAAGGACAAAAAGTTATTCACACGACCAGACAGTTCACAGGCAGAGTTGCTTACCTATGGAAAGTATATGGTTCAAAAATACGTGTATTTCAAGATATGTATATTTCCAAGCCTGGAAGCAAGAAACAGACATTAAAAAAAAAAAAATTATCAACCCCCCCACCCCAGGGTTCCAATTAATAAAAAGGTTAAGCTGAGGAATACAGAGTGCCAACCTTTACCAAAAGTAAGAAACAGAATTATAATTCTGAATATTGGACAGAATAACTGTCCACAAAGCAATGCTACAACCTATGCCAAAGCATTTGCTACCAGTTTGTTTCCTGCTGAAGACTGAATAGACAGAAGTCTAGCTCCTTTGCTAAATTACATGTTTCAGAATTAAACCTGTAGCCTGCAGCAGGTAGCAGATGCTTTATAGGGTGACTTAGAGCAGACAGTCACCTATTACTGCTCATTATTTAATAGCACTGCTTTAACTCTACTGTGATTGCATTCACTGCAGGGTAGTTGCTTTTACAGGCTCATGTTTTCACAGTTCTTTTCCAAGATTTCACACCTGATTCCAGAGTATTATTGCATTGACTCCAGTTGGTCTAGTGTACAAGCAGCAGCAGCTGGGAGAAATTTCCTGTACAATTTGTCCTAGATGGATTTTACATGAAAACCATGAATTTCTTTTCTTACCAACTAGTTTCCATGAGATTCCAGATATCAAAACTGTGTATTTGTTTTCAATACTATTCACTGTCAGTTATGTACAGAACAAAAGGAAAATATGCAGCTTATGACAAGAAGTCAGGCAATGATATAACTCATTATTATGTAATGGACAAAATAATTCCATTTGCAAAGTTAAAAACATGCAAAACATGCAATGTACAGCAAAATTTACCGAGTGCTAGCAGAAAGGACAGAGATGACAATTTTTCTTGCATTTCCTTATCTGGAAGTTGCAGAGAAATTGCCACACCATTGATAAACAAACCTGAGGCGAAGCCTTAGAATTCACTTACTTTTCCTGAACTTGTTTTTTCTTTAACAAGATGAGAAGTTTTCATTTTTCAATGATTCTTTATTTCTGTAAACATGATTTCCATTTGGTTTGTCTCTGTGATTTTAGAGACATGCTCAGAGAATGCCAATGGGAAAGCTTATCTATTTCAGTATTCAAGGAACTCACTGAATACATTAAAGTTAATCCAGATTTTTTTCATCATAACTGGCAACAGGTTTTGTTTCAGATTTTTCTGCATCATCAATAATATGCTAAGGTAACAGCTCCCATGTTATACAGAATACTATTTCCTGCATAAGCTTTAAATCATAGTTTTCAGGTTTGCATTTTTCTCAGTTTATTGTATCTAAGTGCTGATGATATGCAGCATCTATCACATATGGCATGTGCTCTTACATTATAGAAATAAGTTCATCCCATGATTTCTTTTTACTAACCAAGATTGTTTTTCCAGGTGGTATTTAATTAAGTATTTCATTAAGGACCATTAAGAATTATATATAAACTCTTCCCAGCCCTCGTCATAAATCATAAGCACTTCATTCACAAGCAGCTATGTCTGAAATTTATTTTCCAGTTTTACTAAAAAGCCTTTATAGAATATGTATTGAAAATCAAACCAAAATAACCCCCCCCCTTAATTTCCAAAAGAGAATTTTCAAATTACATTAATTTAAAATAAACAAGAATTTACTTAGAGAGTTTAAATAAAGTGATTATAAAATGAACCCAAGGATTTTTCCATTCTGCATTCTGGCTAGAATAAAGGCAGCTCAAAATTATAGATTATTCCCCCTCTTTAAACAAGGTAGAAGGTGATGAAACAGTGCTGGGTAGATGCACAGTGGTAATGGATTATGCAGATTTTTCTCTCCTGGGTCACTGTTATGAATCTGATCCAAGATAGCAGTGACGAAATGTCACTGTCATTTTATGGCTTTTAGTGTGAAATCCTGACCCTGTGAGGTCAATGGCAAAACATTAGCAGCGCCAGGATTTTCACCTTTCTTTTCTCTAGGGTGCAAAAAAAATTAAAGTCTGACTCAGCATTCATTGACTTTAATGGGAGTTATACTAAGTTCAAGGTCCAGATTTTTAGAAGTCCTTAAATGTTGCTTTGCTCATGCTTTGAGCATAAGAGCTGCATTCTTCAGATTATTCAAACACTCAAAACTGTAGCATTAAAACCATAAACTTTCATCTTTAAAGTGAAACGTTCCGATGGGCAAGATAATATAGTGATTCTAAGTCATACACAGTGTCAAAATAACATCCACATGAAGATGTGGATCTGCCATCACTCCTGTTGTCCGCCTCTGTGTTTAGCCAACAGCACTTCTAACTCACACCCCACTTCCAACCATTTCTCTTTCCCCTTTTACAATATAAGAAGATCTAAGGGAGATCTAAGTCCTGAAGGCTTCTCTGCTACAGCTATGCAGGTACCATGCCCCTCAGCGTTTTCCTTCCTGTAAAGGAAAATGCCAAGTGGGCACTCTCAGAGGGTTGTGACTGGGAAGTAGCCCTATAATGAGGTGTTAAATGATGTTGCTCACCCAGAGTGTAAGTCATCTGGACCAACCTGGGCTCCCTCTTAGCACACTGAGAGAGCTGAGTGCCTTTGAGGTGATTCACAAAAGCTGCCTGCTACCCCAGCCAGTGTCAGCAAAAGTCCAAATATTGTTGCCTAAAGCACATCAGTGAGAAAACATTGAGGAAAGAAACAAGCCTTTAAATCAAGTTCTTTTCAGCAGCACAAAAGATTCAGACAAGTGAAAGCCATAGTCTGAGATATATTTATGAACAGAGAACAATTTTTAAAACTGTGATGGGAGAATCCGCTGCTAATTGCTGGGCTAAACATGATGCAAAGCTATCTTTTTATCTAGAGATTATATTGGCCAGAGGAAGTATAAGACACTGACTTTTGACCTTTGTTATCAGATGACATACATCCCCTTGCTCTGCTCTCTGGATTATTCTGCTCCACTAGGCTAAGCACTGGCCACGGGCTGCTTTCACCATATTTATTCAGTCTCTTGCTTCTTTGTCTGAAAGCAAAATCCTTGTCCCATGTGACAGGAGGTTCAAAACCTCTTGGACTACTATGTTTGTGGCCGACAAGAAATTTAGCATAAAATGTGTCTTCTAGTCTGCATTCTGTCTAGTCTGACTTATAGTCAATTCCCAGAAAGTTCACTACTACAGAATGTAGGGTCTCTGTCGTACAGGAATAGTAATGCTTTGTGTCAAAGCAAAACAGGAGAAGTCATCAAGCACCCTTCCAGGAGCGATCAATTCAAACAAAATCTTTATCAATTCCTTAAAAGTAGGCAGAGATGGCTTGTTATTTTATTTTGTTCAGCTTAGTAGCAGCTGTTTTGTAGAAAGGATATTACAAATCATTTTAAACCAGCAGCTGCAGGACCTTAACTTTCAAATCTTGAAATTTTGTAGGCTTGAAAAGGTTTGATTCTGAAAGGAAATAATATAATCTAAATGAGCTGTCAGATTTTGAGTGTTTATCCAAAATTAAAACAAAATCCTAATAGTAAATGATTTGTTCTTTCTCTCCAAAAATATTAAGGTACACAAGTACAAAAATTATGTCTTGCTGAAACGTGTGCTTTACAGATATATTTTACTTGTTCAAATGCACAGTTCAGGGCTGTGCCCCTAAAAGTATTTAGCTCTGCTGAAAACCACCCAGGAATTAAACTGGATGAAAGCATGCTTGAGAAGTTGTTGGAGGTTTAATTACCTTTTGTTTTTTTCTCTTTAGTAGGAGTTCTGAATTCTGGAGGAGTAAAACTCCAGTCTCTACTGTATTGAAATGATATTTTTTTAGCACTCCAATCATTGCCTCTACTTGACTAAGACATTTCTGTGCTAAAGCAGGTGCATTTACTTTTCAAGTATTATTTTACTAATCAATTGAAAAATTACCTCCATGAATGACAGAAGTGCAGACCTTTGGAGTATTTCATTAAAAGGAGCAAACATTAATTACAAATCCAGCCCAACCTTTGCAGACATAAATTATAGGATGGATCTATTTTCTCCATGCTTAATTGCAAGCAGTGACTAGCTCTTTAAATTATTATCTCCAAGGCATGAATGAAATTAGAATGGATTTGATGATATTCTCAAGGCTTATTTGTATCTAAATAACTTGGACATGTACTGTCTAGTGATATAAGGAAAAGTAGATAAAATACCTTTGAGAGTCTAAAGAGAGGTTAGGTTACCATGTAAAAATTGGGATTTGCAACATGGAATTGGAACCTCAAAGTCTTTGCAGACAGGGAGTCAAGCTGTAGATTTAACAATGGGATAGTTAATACTGTCCAAGTATATTTTCTTCTAAAGTCTAAGATTTTTAGGTGCCTGTAGTTTCCTGAAGCATCTACATTTCAGACAGAATTTTCCAGGCAGTATCATTTCTGAAAAGCAATATTTACATTTCAAGAAAAAGAACTGCTTTTCTAGCAAAGTAGCACACCCTTCCCACAGAGTTAAGAAGGTTGAAAATTTTGATTTTGGAATAGCTACAATGCTGACATGTTTGTGTTCAAACTGAAAGCTGGCAGGGAAATAGATGAGTAAAGTGCCTTTAATTGGTCCATTAAAAACCAATTTTAAAATAGCCATGTTTTTTGATACAAAGTAGGATTTCAAAGACATTCAACAATGGACAGCAATTTTCATGTGGTCTTTTCTCCTGACTAATACATGTTTTTACAGCATATTTTCTACTTGCCTTTTTGACTTTTTTAAATACCATGAATCTGCAATTTTTTGTTTTGTGTCCTAAAACTCAGATGAAGAGTTAGGCTATTTTTTAAGACCTCTGAAAGTAGTTTAAATTGGAAACACTGAAAACAAATTTCCCAGTTTTAAAACAAGTTTTACTTAATACGTGTCTCTTCTGAGTTCTACTGTACCTATACCTATATCTGTTTTCCAAGACAGAAGTATTCAATAGTTACCACTTATGATGGTATGACTTAAACTATTATCATATAATGAAACTCATTTCCAAATTCTAAAAAAATGTTTGTTCAATACATGACAAAGAGATTGAGCAGAATAAAATTAAAAATTGAACATGCATAAAACTCAAACAAATGAACATGAAACTATTTGACTAGTCTCAGTATAAGGCAAAACTGATCTTGAAGTTACTGAGCAACTCAGATATGCAGAACTTCCAGCCCTTTTCTGCTTAAAATAATTTAAGAATTTGTTCCCACAGGAACTGAACAGCACTGTATACATGTAGATAACAGAAAGCAGAAAGTGTGGTTTACCATGGCGAGTGAGGAATATGCAGACTGCATGGGTTTTTCCTTTTTTAAAACAATGATGAAAATATATTTTTTTTTTTTTTTTTTTTTTTTGGTGCATTTAATGATTTATACTTTGCATTGGATAAAAGAAAGCAGTCTTTGTAAGAACTACTACCCTTATATACTACACAGAGTGTGGACAAAGGAATCCAAAGACTCTCAATGGGAACTGCCTGCCCCATGTTTTCACTCTTCTTCTAGCAAAGATGTTAATCATTTGGCATTCCATACTTACAGAAAAATAATAATAAAATAGATAATGACTTGCTTGCAGCTCAATTTGCTTGTGTCATGATATAATAAATACCAAGCTGAGTTTTCATAGTATTAATCATTAACCTAGGAGAGGGCATTCACTTAAAATGCATTCCTGCTTCATGAATACATTTGTAGGTATTTTAACAGCAGTTTCATATATGCTGAAGACATAAAGAAGCCCAAGTGTCCATAGAAGCCAAACTCTTTTCATCTTTTAACTTTTGAATATAAAGTTAACATCCATCTCCCCTGAGAGAACAGTTTCTGAAACCTGAACAACTGAAGCAAAGTTGAATTCTGGGAGATACAGAAGAAGCCCAGCTCAGATTGACAGCTTTATTTGTGCAAGACACTGAAACATGCAGGGCAGGGGTCCATATATAACTCAAAATATTCTGATATGGTACTGATTTTTTTCCAGCTTTTTCTCTGTGACAGACTTCTCAGGCTCACAGCAAAATGTTTCTGGTACTGAGCGGAAGATTCTGCAACAACCTGGAAAAAAATATCTGTTCTACTGGAAGGTTAGAGATTGGTTCAAAAAAATTCAGAAATAATTGGTCCAGCACAAAGAAGACTTCATGGGCTTAATATTGTGTCTTGTTTAGGAGAGGAAAGAGTGAAAAATCCTACTTGCTTGGATTATTTTTAATAAAGGGGGAATTTTGTATTTAAATTATTTATGTTCCCTTTTTTCTCCACAATATTTCACCCTAATTTAAAAGTGAGGAGTTAAAGATTGATCTGCAGCTTGGGAAAAGCAGTCAAGCAGTGGACCACTGCGGACAGGGTGCAACCTTTAACCATATTGCTTGAGAAAGGCAGTACTTGGCAATCTGTCCCTGGGAATGATAGTATCATAGGTAACCTATTTGCTCTGGAATCTAAACCAGAGCACCACATTTAAGCCACCTGATCTAAAATTCAGGTAAATATGTTATGGGGACCTCCCCACTTACACAGGCCTGAGTGGAATGTCTTATTTTTAACAGACCTGGACAAATTCCTCATTCTTCGCAGTAATCCATTCAAAATAAAATTTGGTGACTTGCTCCC
>JANRGW010052583.1:0-12094 GCA_024733675.1 Psilopsiagon aymara
ATCCATTTTCCCCTTCTTGAAAATGGGGGTTATATTTCCCTTTTTCCAGTCATCGGGAACTTCACCTGACTGCTATGTTTTTTCTAATATGATGGACAGTGGCTTAGCCACTTCATTTGCCAGCTCCTTCAGGACCCGCAGATGGATTTCACCAGGTCCCACAGACTTGTATACTTTCAGGTTCCTAAGATGGATTATTGCCATCAAGACTTCCCTGGATTGTCACATTTCCAACCTGCTCTTCCCTGTTGTTGAGGACAATGTTGAGAATGGCACATCTCCTTTTCAGCTCCTCTATCACTTGTAGGAAGAAGTTGTCTCCCACACAATAGAGGAACTGGGTATGTTGGGATGGAATGATGCCTCCCTTCCCCAATGGTCTTGAGGAGTTCAGACAAATGAACAGAGAAAGACTTAAGGCATGGACTCCGTTTCTGTTTACAAATAAAATCCTTTATTTCACGTCTCATGTCCCTTTTATAGTCTACTAAGTGCTAAGCAGTAACCTTCCACTCTCTTACTTTCTTATCATCCTGATTCAGCAAAACTACTAAGGGTTACAAATATTCACATCCTTTGGTCTGTCTTTGAGATGCACATCCTGCTTTATCTTGTAAACTGTCTGTCTTTGTGATGCACAGATGCACATCCTGCTTTGTCTTGCAAACTGTCTGCTTTGTTTTGCTGGCTGATCTTTACCCTTCATTGTTGTCCTTACAGTTCCCAAGGCTTAGGCCGACCAGGGCAATAGCACCTGGTGTTTTCTTCACTGTTTCCAGAGCTTAAGCAGGATCAGGGCTATAACGCCTGAATCCATTAAGTTAACTATTTCTATTCCTTCACTCACATATAATAGATTAAACTTCATATACTATAAACATTCCTGAATATTGCTGAGCCCTTTTTGAAATTGAGAAACACTTTTTCATTGAAAAGCAGGTTTCTTGTTCTGTAACTACCCACTTCTGGTATCCTAAAGCTTATACTTATGTCTTTTATTTAATGCTTTATCTAAAATTAAAACCATTATTTAGCAATGATTTTTTACTCATATATGAAAATATCTTCTGTTAAAAGGTTAAAAATAAACTAGGAAGTTATTATCAAGTCATGAGGACATACACAACTGAAACTGAAATGAAGGTATTGTACTCGCACTAATAAACACAGTAAGTTGATAAGTGGCAACTGTCTCAGTGAGAGTGGAATGATATTTATTCACATTCCAGACCAGAAGTGGCCTGAGAATGGCTGGTTTAAGGTGCAGGCAGAAGCTAAGATTTGCCTACTTACCGCATATTCACCCCCCAAAAAATTCTCCAAAATGGTTCAATGATTCACTTCTGTTATTTTTATTTTTATTTTTATTTTTTTTTTATGGAGGTTTAAGTCTGTGTGATAAAATATATTCACACTGTCAACCTGGACCAAACCTGTGTATGAATACATAGCCTATGTGGAAGGCTGCTTAGAAATTGTGCTTTTGAACTGACACATCACCAGCATTGAGATATACTAAGGTCCCAAGCAATTTTTGAGCTGCTCAGCTGAAACCAAATCAATTACCAAAGTAGGTTAATCCAAAAAAGCAATTATTATATTCTTTTGTGCATTTAAAATCAAACAAGCAATTAAAAAAACAAACAAAATAGAAAGTATTCCTAAGACACCCATGTTTCTGTTCTGAACCATTGATACATTATCTCTTTGCTTCGTGCAGTATAATTTTACTACAGAAAAGGGAAGGAATAATTCAGAAAACTATTTTCTTCCAGACCTCAAAATATTTCACCTATCTTTATCAAACAATAGCATGTGTACAAAAATACTTAGTTTATGCACTCCAAAGTCTCCTGTAGAAGACTGCTTCATCAGCTACGTTTGATAGTACTTGCAGATGCTTTTCTAGACTATTCTTAGTGTTGGTGATCTCACCTTCCCCGGCATTCCCAGTGTTTCACTAGCTGTTTGGGTTTTTTTGTTTGGTTGGTTTTTTTGCTTGGTTTTTTTTTTTGTTTGTTTGGTTTTTTTCTTTTCTTTTTTTTTTTTATTTGTTTTGTTTTTTAGTTTTGTTTGTTTGTTTGTTTTTTGTTTGTTTTTTTGTTGTGGGTTTGTTTTGGTTTTTAATTTGAATTTTTATTTGTTCCGTTTTGGTTTTTTTCCCAGTACCTGACTTGACTTGAGAGCAACAGAAACACATTATTTCCTTTTCACAGCTACTGCAGATGTGAAGGACAGATTATTTCCTTCTCTTGCACAACAACTGCCTACCCTCTGTAGTCTTAGTCTTGTAACACTTTCCATCCTCTCTCTCCTTCTTTACAGGAGCTCATTGGACATTTTCCCGGGAATGCCTAAACCTTTACCTAATCAAAGGGCAGTTCCCGTAACTTGCTATATGGTATCCAGCAAAACCCTGCTAATCTTCTGCAGACAAAAATACAATGTACCAGTTACCATCGCTCTTTGATACTGTAGCCCCTGAGATACAAGCAGGGTCAACTTTGAATGAAAAGAGAGAGCTGCAAAGGAGAAACTTGTTAGGCATTTCTGAAGAAAGAAAGTATCTGCGGCAAGGCTGCATGTGCCGGCTTCTTTTCATAAGACCATTATTTCAGATTTATTGCAGAGTATCTTTCTGTTGAGTTTTATTATAATATAATGTTTATCCCAATATTTTTGTAAATAACTGTTCCTCAAGCCATTTTTCTCATTTCTGCATCCATGGAGCTAATTGTTCCTGCGTGCAATATTTTGCACTTGTCTCTTTAAAAATTCATCCTGTTAATTTAGGCCATTTCCCAAATTATGGAGATCACTTTAAAATCTAATGGTGTTCTTCCCAATACTTGCAGATTTCACCATGTCTGTTTCTAGTTCAAATTTAGTAATCATTCTTTATATTTCACCCCAGACATTAATACTACCAAAGAATAGGATGTTTCCAGAATGACAGTTTTCTTTGAAAATGCATGACATAGGCTTCTCCTTTGACAGTGAATCCTACTAAATCTCTGGAAGTGTTTTTCACCAACAAATACTTTATCTGTGCTGTAATGCTGAACAATAGAAAATGTCCTTCTTTAAGAATGTCATCTGAAACACTTTCAGAAGCACTATTTAAGGTCAAGATCTGTGACACCTGCTCCTTTTTTCCTCTCCACAAAGCTTTTTAACTGGTAACTGGATGTTCTCAGCAAATCTGTGTTGGCAGTGAGTTATTTCTTATTTTGGAAGTGCTTACAAATAATTTCATTGCTTTACCATTTTTCAAGGAGTTTTAATTGAACAGATTAGCCTGTAATCTGTAACTCCTTAAGCTTTTTCCTGACTCAATCCTTTTTCTTTTTCTTTTTCTTTATCTTTTTCTTTTTCTTTTTTTTTCTTTTTCTTTTTCTTTTTTTTTTCTTTTTCCTTTTTTTCTTTTTCTTTTTCTTCTTCTTTTCCTTTTTCTTTTTCTTTTCCTTTTCTTTTTCTTCTTTTTTTTTTGTTTAGAAATGCATTTGCTATTTTTTAACCCTTAACATTACCTTGAGATTCTAAAAATAACTGCTGCTATTAGATAATCTGAATACTTTTAAAGTTTTATATCATATTTTTCATACCAGTCTACACTGAGAGCTCCTCTCTTTTTTACCAGTATTAGTTATGTTAGTTGTTAAACACAGCTGATCTTTTGGGACATCACAGATGAAAAGAAAATGATTTGGCATTCTGTGCCATCTGTTTCTAGCTTTTCTCTCCACTGAGTTATGGATCTCTACTCTCCTTGAAAATGTTTTTGCTGTCAATGTACAATAATACATGTACATTGCAAGAAAAAAGCCTTGCTTTCCCTGACATTCTCCAGGAAGTTGCATTGCATTTATAGTCCAACCTTTCTGATTTTGTCTTTACAAAAATTGTATTACACTTTTATATTTGCTTGGAACATTTTTTTTTTTGGTGTGTGTGTGTATTAGAACTTTTTTAATGCTTCATTTATCTGTTTTGGTCAATGTAAGTTACAAGCTTACGATATACTGCTGCTGGTCTTCTGCACTCAACCTTCACTCATGTTAGAATAAGTTGCTTTCAACATCTTAAAGATATGACAAGCCTCCTTCATTCCTTAGACCAACCCACATGTAGTTCAAGTTTATTGTTTTCCACTAATATGATAACAGTGCTCAAAACTCTTTAAATTATTAAAGAATTTCAGTGTGTATTTTTGTGTAAAGTCCATCTCAAACCTCAGCCATCTAATCCAACCTGCCACTTAGAACTGAGCCAGGTTTGATGCTAATAAAACATAGTTCTTTACAGTACTACTCAAGTCATGCAAGTTTTTCTGCTGTGGTAATTAAAACATAATCTTGATCTTGATTTAAAGCATCTGGCTCTAAAACTTCTCTTGCAAGGTAGAATAGGAGACAGACAATAGAAATATTGACTTACAGAAGCTAATTGAAATTGCAGATAACCATGTTTGAATATTAAGAGAAAGGTTTGTTTTGACTAACCAGTTCTTACTTGTGCCTGAAGCTCTCAGTTACTCTCTTGCTTGTAGCAAGACTCATGTCTTCAGTGAAAACGACAAGTGAGGTGTTAAATAGTTGTTTCCAAGGTCTTCATTGTTGCAGAAAATCAGCCTTGACAATCTCTAGATGGCTTTTTCTTGCAGAAAAAGGTACATGAGCAAGCACTGCAAGGCTGCTCCCAAGACTGAGAATGAATTTCAATTGCAGACAGAGATCACTGCAGCATGGAGGACTCTGCATGTTTGTCAATGCTCCAAAGTGTCCTCTTATACCATTAATACATCTTTACGCATCTCAGTGTGATAGACATGACTACCCAGTCTGCTTTTGGGTTGCTTGCAACACATAAATGAGAAGTGAGATATCTGATTGCAGCTCCCAGAACCTTCCTGTTCCCCCTGCCTGTGACAACTTGGTGAGTGCCATTTTGATGTATGCAGAGAGCAAATCATCAGTATTGCTATGTTTTACATTGTTTCAATGAGAATAGCGAGTTTATCTTATTCTTTAGAATTTGCATTTTATTTGAATTTTACCATCATTTCCTAAACAAATCAGGTTCTGGCAAGCACTGTCTTGCTATTTTTTAAGCTACTGATTGACTGCAATTAGATTTTACTGAATATTCAAAATTACCAAGCTCCTACAAATACCAGTACTGGAAAACTGATAGAAGGACATAGTTCTCCTCCCAGCTGAAAGGAAGTTTTTTATTCATAGTGAGAAGAAAAAGTCAGGTACATAACCAGAAGTTGCATAGGATCTGAATAATCAACATACATATATGTACCTGAACATAACACATGTGACTACTCCCCCAGATGCAGAGGAGAGCTGAGGATACTGCAGTGGTGATAGGTGCTGGGATGTGCAAGAGCTGAGAGTGCTATAACAACAGGAAAAGAAAAGATGGCAATTTACAAGTCCCCACAGAACTGGACTTCATACTTCTACCACTTATGAATGAATGGGTCTTTTTCACCATTTGGTACCACTGAGTCAATTCTTCTGAATGCTAATTAGTCACCACATTGCATCATGAAATAAATATATGAACAAAATAGGTAGAGAGACAGATATAAACAAGATTTTTTTTTTTTTTTTTTTTTTTTGTTGCTGATACATCACTACCATCAGATTTAAGTGAGTCTGTATCCATATGCTGTGTTCTAATGGTGAAACTTGTTTCAAATTTTAAATGAAAAAAATGAAAGACATATGGGTTTTATATTGGGCTTCCTGACAAATAATACATATTGAATAACACATACCATTATGATAGCCTCCAACTACCTTGTAAATTATGTTTTGAAGGTCATTTCTAATACTTATATGCTACTAGTTTGTGTGATTTACCTAATTTCTTGCCCAAGTAATTTACATGAATAAAACCTGTGTGTGCTATGTAGTCTTAACATTCAGCAGTGGAATCTCTGCAAGCAGACTTACACATGAGAAAAAAGGTTGGGTAGCGCACAAGCTGGAATAATGCATTCAAACTTGAAATCAAAGGTTGAAGAGCAAATTCAGTTCACTAACAATATAATTAAATTGCTCTTCACATCAGTGCCATGGTTTCTACCAAAAAGGGAAATGGTTGCTTTGACCTGCAATATTCAGAAGTGATGCCACTATGCTAACAACGGAAACACGCACAATGTGTTTTTCAAAATTTGCTTTCTCTTGCTTTGTTTGAAAGGTGATTCTTGTTCAGTTATGCACTAACCTCTAAATTGATTCAGGTAATACAAGGACAGGGTTACTTTATCTATAAAGAGCTTCTAGAACAAGGTTTTGAGACTATGAGGACAGCAGCACACAGGAAAGAAAAATAGTACTGGTGCCACAGCTGTGCGCACCTCAGTTAAAGGTTAACTGAAGTAGTTGTGCTGTGCTTTTAGATCTCTGGAGAGTGTCGGGCTTGTAGCAGTGTCTTTGTGAAGGTCCTGCAAGGGTCATCGTGCCCTTTATCTTAATTTCTTCACTTTGACGGAAAAAAACCTTAGATTGTGCATTTTTCTTATCTGGTTATTATAATCTCCTGCTAGTGTAAAATAAAAATGATTCTTCACTGAAATTCATTATTTTAACAATTTTTCTGGATTACTTGCAGCTAGAAAAGTAACAGAAATATGCCTTTTAAGATATCACTAGGTCTGTGTACAATCCACCTCTCCCCACACTCCCAAAAAAAGAACAACAAAGCAACAAAAGCAAACACAAACGAATTAACAAAAAACAACAGTAAAAAAAAAAAAAAAAAAAAAAACCAACCAAACAAACAAAAAAAAAAAAAAAAACACAAAAAAAAAACAACCAAAAGGCAACAGAAAACCAAACCTGTGGGCTTTAGCAAAGTATTTGGAAAATCTTTACAAATAACAGGCTACTGACTTCTTCAATTATAATGACAATTTTATTACCAGTTCACCAGTGAAATATGCCAATCTTCTCAAGAGAGACTTAGCTTCAAAAAAAAATTGGGAACAGCTCTCAATTATTCAGGTGCAGTAAATGCCAGAGTATCATCACCTTTTGAACTAGTTGGAGTAGGGTACACACACAGCATTTTAGTAAAATAAGATATTTCTTCAGACTCAACCTGAGGCATATAGGGATCTGTTGCAAAACAGAACCTGACAAGCACACAAAAAGTGTTAAAATACTTCACAGCACCCTTCTTTTCCCTTTTGCTTTTTTTTCTTTCCCTAAATAAATGTTCGCTGCTTTCCTTTCGGCAGAAAAGCCTAGCAGACAGTGAAAGTACCTTATCTGTTCTTTTAGAAAAACTTATTGAAAAGCAACCTAAAGGAGAAAATAGAGCAAGGCAGAATTTTTCCATGTGAGTCGTATTCAGTCAAGTTTAAGTGATATCCGAGCACCCTGTTACATGCGTCTCCAAACTCCCTTTCAGCAGGCAACTACACTTTTCAGTTTCAGGTTCTTCCTCACTGTTGCATTCCTGCTTCTCCTGTTGACCAGTGAGCAATCAAAGAGTTAGCATGTTTATTTTGTTTGTAACAACACTCAGGACTTTTTTCAGTTTCTTTCATTTCTGTAACATCTATAAACATATGCTTCTTCACCTCCTGATACTTTCTACATCTACTGACACATTTCACCTAGTTGCAGGAGTTAGGGAATATGGAAAACAACATTTCCCACAAAAGTTTGTCCTGGTCCTTTGACTATTTCTGTATTAAACTACTTTAGAGAAAAGTTTCTCCTCCAGGCTTGTCACATTTATCTAGAAAATATAGCTCTGGTTATATGGCTGTTGGTTGAGTCATAAGCAGCATTCTTTTCCACAGATAACTTATCATCATATTTCTCTTGCCATAGGGATTCCAGTTACTTTGGATTTAGAATCATTACCATTTTTTAATAAGAAGAATATTACCCTGTCCTAGAAATCATTAAATTTCACTAATCATGAAATCCCATTGTCTTTCCTTGGAAATGGTCATCGGTTTGTGACAGTATAAATGAGAAAAAAGGACGAATATGTAGTATCAAGTATGCAATATGCAATACACAGTTTGCACATATATGTGCATTATATACTACAAGACAGCTGCTAGTATTGACTTATTAATACAGAAAAGTTAATTCATAACAATGTCAGATGAATGAAGAACTGAAGTGAAAGAAGCTGCTAGTATTGACTTATTAATACAGAAAAGTTAATTCATAACAATGTCAGATGAATGAAGAACTGAAGTGAAAGACCTAAATCCAATGATACTATGGAATATAAAGATTTATCAGCCTAAGAAAAAAGAAAAAAGTTTTCAAACTTAAGCAGCAATTCAAAATATGTCTTTGAATGATTAAAATAAAAATAAATAGTATCCAACATGAGAAACTAAAAAAACCCTCTAAATTCCTTGTAATTATTACTTTGGAGTCATATCTTGATTTAATGGAAACAGATTCTTACACTAATGGCTTTAGATATAACTTGCCAAAATATTCAATTATGTCACTAACTCAATATGAGGTATTTCATATAGATTAAAATAATAAAGTACAAATGTATTTCCTTGAAATGATAGTTGAACAAAGCCTAAAAATTGATATGATGCTGAGTTGTTCAGCTACTTGCCTGACACCATTCCAGTGATGCAAATTTTATTCCAGTATAGTCATATGGAATATTTGACTAACGTTTTGTGTATTTGAAAAAAAATATTAAAGAAAAACCTTTATTTCAAGGTTTAAATATTCACATTACCTTTAATCAAATAACTATGCACTCTCACCATAAACTAAGAAATAATTGAGTCTTCTGGAAGAAAAGTCATTTAAAAATACTTCATGTCACATATATTGCCTTTTGTTCATGCAGAACTGAGACAATATTAAAGGATTACAGAATAAATAAGTTGGTTGGCTTTCATAATTCCAGTTAATAATAGATTACTTTTTAATTATCAGATATATTTACTATCTTCTCAATGATTATTAAGGCTTCCAGGGAAGAAGTGACAGAGTTTAAAAAATTCTGTGTTTACATTCTATGTGTTTTGTGTTGGTCTCAGAATAGCTACATCTTATGCCATTAGCTCATTAGGTTGAGGAGAAAGAAGGAGATCATTTTGTAATTAACGATAAGCTCGCATCTAAAGATTCTAGGCCTATTGAATTTATCAATACAGAAACAGTCAAGAAACTTAATCTGAAGTAACTGTTGAAGTGGATTAATTAAAATTAATTAAAGCCCAGTATTGATCCTTTTGTTCAGAATTTCAATGGCTTTAATTCAATGTAGTCCACTTCAGACTTCAAAGTGAATTAAGATAAATTAAATTAGGGCCACTTTAATTCTGAATATGTGCATACATTGGGATTAATGCATACTAATTTCATACAGGACTACTGGAACTACAAAGAAGCTCTACACTGAATTGCCTACTTCATTAAGAGTTGCTTCTTCCTACATCTTTTCTCCATAGAAAATTAAATTTAAGGTAATCTCCTTGCCTTGCATGGAGATTGGGCAAATTGACTGTTTATTAATATCTTACTTTGATATGTGGGTATGTCCTTACTTCTGTACTCAAACAATTTAAATAAGCTTTCTTGAGCATCTAAGACATACTTTTTTGAATCTGAAAGAACTTAATGAGAAACTGACTTCCAAATGTAAAACAATAAGGTTGTGTTGGAAATTTTCCTTAATGTTTCTCACATGAGAAGTTAATTTTTAACAAAATATTTTCAAAAAACTTGGCCTTCTCCAAAAAAAGACAGTTTTGATGAAAAACTGTTGATCACTCCCGAGTATGTCAGTAGCAATACTTGTTCTTTTTTGTGAGCAGTGAATGAAAAGAATCTCAGAAGTGCATTACTGAACTGACCTTACTGGACTTGTTTTGTAGAGAAATTGCTCTGTTATGAAAAAAAAAATATCCAATCTGAAAGTGTTTAATGATTAAGGAAATGAAGTAAGAAAATTCAGTAATGTACAGAAGCAGAATTTACGGTACTCTGTACCATAAATGGTACTTTCCACATTGTATATGTAACAAACACACTACTCAGCTTAATAAAAGAAGTTACTCTGTAGTTGAGGAAAAATATTACTCTCATCATGGTGATGAGACACATCATCACAGCAAATCCACCAGATCTTGATTGCATACAAAGTATCAATTTACAAAAGTGGTTCAGAAATGCAAATACAGGCTCAGAAAGCAATAGAAATTCTGAATAGGAAAAAATCATAATATTTATTACAAATATGTATCTGATCTCATTCAGGTCATATGCATTTTCCATTAACAGACGCCTGAAGCAAATACTTTATAAAATTTATAGAACAGAAATTGTTTAATCATCAGTGATATTGAACAAACACTGAAAGCTTACATACATAGAGCTGGCACAAGAGGTGCCAGCTATCTATCAAAATATATAAATTCTTTCAGTTATAAGGTACCCTTTATATATCTATTTATTAGATGCACATGATTAAGAGTATGCTTAAAGTATATGTCTCTTTGGGGCATTAATCCACTGGTTGCTGCTGCTTGTTTTCTTGCAGGTCCTTTAAGTTTGTAGAAAACATTTTTCAAACAAGCAAACTAGTGTAAACAGCTGAAAATTATCCTTCTCTTTAAAAAGAGAATGATTATGTGAATAAAGTTGCCACGCACAGTAATGGAATGATTTTCCTGTGAATATTTTTTGGTGAGAGAGTTGGTTTGGTCAGTCTTCTGAGGAGTAGCTGTCCTTTGCAGTATCAGGATGACAATCATGAAATATACTTTACATGAGATAAATATAGACATTTGCATGTCAGCCACAGCTTTCGTCTAGATGCAGGAAGTTAATTGCTAATGTTCCATTGTAAACCATGCATAAAAATAGAACAGCAGTAATATTTGGCTTTCAGTACGTTGTGTAGCAAAATGAATTACTGAAATATGATATTCAAAACAAAACTAAATTCATGCATTTCTTCAATAACTTTTGTGATATCACAAGTAATCTCATTTGAAAAAAAAGAGCAAAACCTGATATAAAGAAGTAAATGTAACAGTCACCACTAACACACTACATTGGGAATTTCCAAAGTTCAGTGCAAGAGTAGCTGATTCTCACACTAAGCAACCATTACTTTTCTATGTTGATAATCTGTGAATGAGACTTGAAAGAAGCACACATGCAATGGATCAGATGACGCGAAGCAGCAGGAGGTTGATGGGTTTTTTTCCATATTTTATTCTGCTGAGACATAAGATAATCTCTGAATGGATTCATAATCAAAAGGATTTGAAAACTGTATATGTAGGTATAGTATGTAACTAGAGCTGTCTTTAGCAGTCGATTATTGCAATTTCTTTCCTTGCCCTTGCAGAGTAGAAGGCATTTGTGCCAAGAGCTACATGGAAGAAAGAAAACAAACCAACATGGAGTCAATACCTCATGGGAAGGTGAAATAATTTATTTTTGTGAATAAAAATTCATATGTGAAAAGCAATCTCAGAGTGGCAGCAAACATGACAAAAGAAAGATAAAAATTACAAAGT
Source organism: Psilopsiagon aymara (assembly GCA_024733675.1). Taxonomy (NCBI): domain Eukaryota; kingdom Metazoa; phylum Chordata; class Aves; order Psittaciformes; family Psittacidae; genus Psilopsiagon; species Psilopsiagon aymara. The sequence continues at coordinate 11,555 of JANRGW010052583.1, forward strand.
GACTTTTTTGCCTTGCACAAGCTATTCAACAGGCAACACCAGACAGACAGTACAGACTTATCTTCTATGCAATCCTACTACATACACATAAGTAAAAAAAAACTTTTCTCAGAGAAAAAACGACCACTTAAAGCAAATAAGAACTAAGAAATTGTGTTCATATGGCATTAATATTAAATTTACAAACAAAATCATAGGATCATAGGATCATAGGATAGTTAGGGTTGGAAAGGACATTAAGATTATCTAGTTCCAATCCCCCTGCCATGGGCGGGGACACCTCACACTAAACCATGCCACCCAAGACTCTGTCCACCCTGGCCTTGAACAGCGCCAGCAATGGAGCATTCACGATTACCCTGGGCAACACATTCCAGTGACGCACCACCCTTACAGTCAAGAATTTCTTCCTCATATACAATCTAAACCTCTCCTGTTTAAGTTTAAACCCATTACACCTTGCCCTATCACTACAGTCCCTAATGAAGAGTCTCTCCCCAGCATCCCTGTAGGCCCCCTTCAGATATTGGAAGGCTGCTA
>JANRGW010052584.1:0-28650 GCA_024733675.1 Psilopsiagon aymara
GTGCTGTGGTATGGAATACCTCTTTGGTCAGTTTGGGTCAGGTGTCCTGTCTCTGCTTCCTCCTGGCTTCCTGTCCTCCCTGGCAGAGCATGAGACTCAGAAAGTCCTTGATCAGACTAAAAGTTACTGAGCAGCAACTAAAAGCATTGGTGTTATCAGCGCTGTTCCCAGGCTGAAAATCAAAAGCACAGCACTGCACCAGCTGCTAAGAAGGAGAAGCAATCACTGCTACTGCTGAATCCAGGACAGTATCCACCACTTCTTCCATATCATTCATGTCATGCTCAGATCCCACATTTTCAGTATACCCTCATTCCTTACTGCATGGACCAATCCCTATGAAGCTGTTGAGTCCATCTGGTCCATGATGTCAGGCTCCATCTCCGGTAACAGTCTTTCAGGGCAGGAGAGGCTGTGTTCAGTGTTTACACTTGTGAAAAACTTGAGCAATAGTGTTCATTGCTCAGTCCACCCCTCAATCATGAGTCCATCTGTATGTTGCATCTCTGCTCTGATAGCCTAAATTGTCATGGACCTACCAGGCCCAAAATAATTAATTCTCCCCTTCAACAGGTTCTGCAACTTGTTGTTGGGGACTCCATCCAGCTTCCTTCCATCTCCGACGCTTCCAAAGCACTGGAGAGGCCCAGTGGACTAGATACTTGCCCATACTGTCCCACACACCCCGCCACTCATGACTGTCCAGCCTTGGGAAAAATCTCTTGGTCCTCTTATATTGTTGTCTGACCCAAACGTGACTCTGCTTAACTCTCGAGATCAAAAGAAATGGTCATAGGTAAAACACACTCTGCATGTGTGCCAACATGCTAATCCCCATCACCATCAGCAGGCAGGTCTCCAGGGTACCCAAATGCCATTCAAAACCTTTAGAACTCTCAAATGATGCTGCTGTACTTGTCACTGGGGCTGGTGTAGCTGCTGTGGTTGGAGCTGGAGTAGCTGAGCTGTCTGTTGCTGTCAGAGTTTGAGTAGCTGCTGTACTTTGTCACTAAGGTGTGTGGGAATGTCTCCCTCATAGGCTGACCACCCAAGGAGGGGAAAAAAGATGTGTAATTGCTAAGGACTTCTATTATATACCTCCCAAGATATAGAGGTGGTGACCACACTGGGAACGCATGCCAGATCAGTTTCATGATCAATGAGTCTATTGCATTACAAGTCATTACCATGAAGTACAATGAAACAAGAACCTTAGCCCAAGGACCCCAGCCGATAAACACTAACACAGCAAATAGTGGCTGTAAGTAAGGTACAACCTGCTGAAACTGTGGGATCGCTAGCAACAACTTTGAGAACCAATATGTCAGCATTGTGACAAGTGACTATTAATAGGAAACAATGAATGCTTATCACAAATATAATTAGACACACTCTGGTCAGATCTGTTATCTCAACCCTCTGTGCCCCAACTTGAGCAACAAAAAAGGTCTGTCATGGCTTTAGCCCAGCCATAAATCAGCCACACAGTCCTTAGCACATTCCCCCCCTTCCTTCCCCCACTCCCATGTAACTCCCATGGGCTGAGATAAGAACAGTCCAATAACTAAGGTATACCACAAACCACTGCTGCTATCACCAGTAATAATAATGATAAGAGAAATAACAAGGGAAGAGAATACAACTGCTCACCACCCAGCAAGTGATACACAGCCTGACCCAAGCAGTGGTCTAGCCCTTCTGGGTAACTGCCCCATATATGTAGTGGGCATGACATGCTGTGGTATGGAATATCTCTTTGGTTAGCCTGGGTCAGGTCTCTGCTTCCTCCCGATTTCCCCTGCTCCCTGGCAGAACATAGAATCATAGAATAGCTAGGGTTGGAAAGGACCTTAAGATTATCTAGTTTCAGCCCCCCTGCCATGGGCAGGGACACCTCCCGCTAAACCGCATCACCCAAGGCTATGTCCAATCTGGCCTTGAACACTGCCAGGGATGGAGCATTCACAACTTCCCTGGGCAAACCATTCCAGTGCCTCACCACCCTTACAGTAAAGAATTTCTTCCTCATATCCAATCTAAACTTCCTCTCTTTATGAGATTCAGAAAGTCCTTGGTCAGACTAAACATTTCTGAGCAACATCTGAAAACATTGGTGTTATCAGCGCTGTTCCCAGGCTGGAAGTCAAAACCACAGCACTGCACCAGCTACTAAGGAGAAAAATGACTACTACTGCTGAATCCAGGACACGCAGTTATGGGGTTGGGATGGCAGTTGTCACCCGAATGAAGTTGTCTTGATGTGAGAAACAAGTAAATCATGTAGGTAATCCAGCCTCCCCTTCTGTTCTTCTGGCAAGCTCTTTTACTAACTGAAATTTATTTGAATCTGCACTGGGTTTCTGTGAAGAGAACAGTTCCAGTCAGAGTAAGAGAGGCAAGTTTTGGGTATGTAAATTAACTGGCTAGCCTAGCTATTTTAAGATATTATGTTTCTCTTCCCTACAAAAGTTGTCTCATTTACAACCTAACACCTCACCTAGCAGTTAAAGCATCTTTTACTGTATTTCATCTGCCTGTGTATACAGTCTTATATGAGTTTCTCTGAGAAGCAATGAAGAACTGGTAAACTCATAATTTCATGGTGCTTGATCCAGAAGAAATCCATTTGCTCTTTTGAGTTATATATTTTCACTGATCTATGTTGTACCCATTTGTGGGATTGTGAAGTTTTAGAATAATAGATTACTGTATGTTTTAAAAATGGTTTTATCACATCTTATTCTGTTACCAGATTTCATATTTCATTAGGTTTCTCCACATTTCAGTTCCACTATTGTTCCCAGAGTTCAAAGGAAAAAAACAGAGAAGACTGAGAAACACAAAAGGAAAATATGAACATAATAACCATCTGAAGCCAAGTGTTGGTGGGAGGTGCTATGCATAATAGGGTAATCTCATGTTCCTACAATAAAACTATCACATGATAGAGGCTAAAGAAGAGTCACAAATAATGGTGGGAAAGTCTTCTATACAGAACTTCAAGAACTAATATAATTACAGAAGACATTATTAACTGTGGTGAAAAACACTTTGACCAGCCTTTCCTGTGATTTAGAATGTTTACCAATGGTGAACAAACAATTCATCAAGCCAATAAAAAGCAAAGGCTATAAAAATATTAGCAGAGGGAAGGAGGAGTCTGTCTGTTATGCCTCAAAGGGCAGTTCAGTAGTGCTAAACAATCTTAATTCACCCAAGCATGATTCATACTTGTGCCTGGAGCAATGTTTGATATAACCTTGCCAGCTTGCACTGCTTGCAAGCACTGTAACATACTTTTTTTATCTTCAAGCTACCTGTCTATAGAGTCATGGCCCCAGCTGATGTGTCTTCCCTGTTCCCAGCATCATAATCCCTGAGAGGTCCTCTCAAGATAACGATCAGTACTTTCTTTCATCACTGCTGGACCAAATCTCTGTAGCAGCTGGAGCCAAGTGCTCCTCAACTCTTTCAGCTGTCTTAAGAAACCACAGTAAGATTAAAGCTAAGGCTCCATGGAGAGAGCAAACTTGGAAAATTGCAAACTAAGTGGGTAAATAAAGACCACACTTGGTGACTACTTTTGCATGGTACCAAAATATGTGAAGAAAAGGACAGAGGGTTTTTCTGTTGCCTGAATATTGAACTATCATGACTATCATGTATGAAAATTATCTACTTGTTGAGGGAGTCTTTTAAGGGTACAGAAGGGTAACTCTTGTCAGGCCAGTCTTCAGACCACAAAACCTTCAGCCATCTATAAGGACAATGACCTAACTCTTCAGTGGGAAATCTGCCTGACAGAGTCACAAGACTTTCCATACGGCCAAGGGCTGGTTTTTGAATCCCTGAGGTGTTCCATCATGTTAAGACCTGTGTTGATTATGATAAGGGCTATGTCAGTTTTTACTAGCTGGAAACTATTTCTATTTGTGTCATAGTGTCACAATGATATATGACAATCTTTGCAAGTCTAAATATATATATATGAAGACTTTTTCCTTTTAACTGTAACAGGTAAAATATTCCCTGTCATATCTAGAGAGAAGTTAGTGAAAAAGGAAGTGAAGTCACAAGAAAGTTATAAGCCAGATGAAATTCAGTCTGAGAAAGACCTCACTGGAGAAATACATCCTGATTGGGCAGCAAAATATTGTCCCTAGTATCACTGACTAGAAGTTTGGCAGCTTTGCCATGCATAGTTCTTCAGTTTCTTTGAAAGCTGGTATCCAGTACTGATTGAAATATTGAAATATATAATTCCTATTTAATGTTTAAATGAATAAGTTCAGTATTTTCACGGGTGAATTGTCTCATATATCCTGACGCCTATTTCTGTGCTAAACTTCATACCCTTTTACAGTTCCACCATAGTACTGACTATACAGAAAGATCATTGTTTGTAGTTTACAAAGAGACTCCTACCAGTTCATGAAACAAAATAATTCCTAACTCTGTTGCACATCCTTCAGCAGAAGCATGTTCTCAAAACAATCACTGCAACATGGTAACTGGACCTGAGGATGACAGTGGTATTCTCTAGACAGGGCTAGTTTCAAAAGCTGTTTCTTACTGTTGGCTAAGAGCTCCAGCTTATCTGCCAAAATCCCCTCATCATTCTTTGCAAGACTCTGCCTGTGAGACTGAAGAGTCGGAGAGCTGTCAGTACTTATCTTGCTTGGTCCATTACTTAATCTTAGTGTGTAATCAGACAAAGTGAGAGAAAAACACACACACACAACTTTATGAACACTAAGCCCACATGAGGTACATTTGATATTTTGGCAGCAAGCTTTCAATTTTCCTGTTGTGCCAAGTCAAGAAACAGAAACATGCTAGGAGAAGAAGAAACTTTTTCTTTTTTCTTTCTTTTTTTTTTTTCCTTTGAGACTTCTCAGTTGACTTTAATTATTCTCTTTCTCTCTGGGCTTGGGAAGTTGCTCTGTTTTCCACTTTTTTCAAGTGAGCTTTCTCGCCAAACAGGTTTGTTTAAGTTCTCAGCATTTTACTAATTACTAACAAAACAGTTCAGCTTTCAAATACCAAGGCAGAAGAGTTATATAGTGGGGAAAGGGAAATGGTGATGCAGCACTAATATTTATTTTATTACTATTGATGTTACATTGTCAGCACTGTTAAACAGCTTCTGCTGTGGGTATTGCCATTTCAGACATGGGTTCTCCCCCTTTGCTTCCTGCTCCTGGTAATGACCTGTGTCCTTTTCTCTGTCCCTTAAGCAAGATTATCCTCCTGTCATCTTCCCACTTATCTTCTTTACAACTAAATCAGTGTGATTCCTTGCACAGATGAGTGGAGTTACTGCAGGAAAGGGACAAAGATGTTAATAACAGAAGCTCTTGGACTGTGGCTTGTCTTAATTGAAATAAATTTTCCAGGAGGCTCAATCCAGAGCAAATGTAATTATTAGTAAAGAAACTTCTGACGCAAGATTGCAAAACCCTCAGTGAAAGGTCCAATACAATTGTGATCCTTAAGATCCTGGAGCAGAATAAATATATTATTTTCCTTCCCTCTCTGTTGTGCTGTAGAATTTTTTATATTTCTCTTTACCTGAAGGAAAACACCGTTTTGCACCACCTGAGAGTTGGGACTTCCTGTAAAATCTGTGATGCTGAATAGAGAGATCATGGTGCTGGGACTCACTGCAGCTACTTGTGGGAATAGAGTTACTTGTGGGCTCATACAGTGTTTACAGAGACAAAGACTATATATCATTTCTGAAGTGAGGACTATGGTTGTTCCTCTTGCCAAATACCAGACATGGTGACTACACCCACAGTAGTAACTGAAATGGTTTAGATTTGCTGCCTCTCCCAGATGCAAAATGGCAAGTTGTCTTTGGGTTCACAGACCTATAGCTGCATCCCTGCCCTGCCAGGGGCATGAGAGTGGGTTTGTCCTGACTGTTGACATCTGGCCAAGATGTATGCCACCCACAAACCATGCGCAGGTTTGCTGGTAGGTGGATGGAATAAAAATAAAAAGGGGAAAGGCTTGCTGTGTTTCAGCTCTTTGTACTCCTCCTGCAATGGCACCAAAAGGCTGTAGATCAAATAATGTGTTAACTGATCACTGGATTTAGTCTTAAGCTACAGACACATCAGGAAATCAATAGTCCTCCTACTCATGGGAAATAATAGTGTAATCATACATGAGCTGAAAATTTTTTTGGGGGGATGGATTTGAGGGTAAATCCAATGAATATTTTTAGCTGAAAGAATGGTTGAATTTTGAAATGCATTAAAAGATTTCTTTTTGAATTGTTAAAGCTATATGTCTTTTTTTTTAAAAAAATGGATTTTCTCTCTTTATTAAGTTCAGAAACTGAAAAGAACTTATGGGTTGAATAAAAGAGGTGGCTTGTCTCAAAACATAATATTTTCTGAGTCTTCTTTAAAAGAAACCAAGAACTCAAAAAGATCTCTCTTTTCCACCTAAGCATATTTTCTCCTTCATTTAACTTTTTTTTTGGTTGACAGAATAGAACTGTTTTTTCCCCAGGCCTAATTAAGATCTCCTGTGCTGTCATTTGCACTATAAGCCGGTTTTACCTTACGCTTTCCTGAAAAAAAGCCGAGAGATTTAAAAGTGAATCTAGGCAAAACAAATAACTGCTTTGTTAGACTAAACTATCTAATGCTTAGAAAAAATGTAAGAGAAATTATAGTTCATACTGTATACTGAAAAAATTTAAGGAGAGCATTGAAGTTTCCCTTTTTTGCAAAATTCATCTGTAAATGTTAAGCCCTGAAGGCTCTGATAGTGCCTTCTGACTCCTGTCCTCATAGTCAGATAAGATTTTTCTTGGGATCCCAAACAGAAGTAATTGCCACTCAGATTTGATTTTTACAGTTCCACAGTAAGCAATCAGATTTGTTTTTTACAGTTCCATTTAAGTAAAGATTGAGATTTGCAAAGATGCTTAGGAGATCCAGACTCTTCAAGAAAAATGAATGTTAATTTGAAATTGCCAGAAATAATGTGCTCAATCCAATTAAAAGAAAAAAAAAAATAATCATATACAAAGCATTAGGGATGAGTTTGGTGTTGGTAAATTTTTTCTTCGTTTGTTTTATAAGTTCTCTGCAAGGAACAGAAATCTGAAGCTTGCACCACAAACTGGAATTCAGCTCAAGTCATTTCAGACAATGAACAACAGGGAGGAGGAATGTATCCACGAAATTAGTCAGGAGGGACATTTCTGCCCACCAGAGAAGAATTCCTTTTCACCAGCTGTGATATCATTTAACAGTGACAGCTCTCCGGTTTGTAAGTGCAGCATGTGTTTTCAATGCCTTATTTGCAACTGTTTTCTGAAATAATGATTTAAGGTCACATCCTGCTCACTTGATCTGCTTGTAGTTTCTGTGCACATGATGACACAACTGCCGTGGGTAAGGTGAATAGGCTTGTGGCCTCCAAGGGACAATTCCCAGTGTATCAGGCCTTGTCCCATCCTTAAATAGTAGGATTTAGGCATAAACTTTCTCCATGGGTGGCCTGGGTCAGCCACATCTGTCTTTGAAGCCCAGCATACTGGCCACAGTTGGTGACAAGGTATTAGAAGAGCCAGCCATTTCTGTGTTCATAAACTGTTGCTAACATTTTGCTCTGAAGGCATCACAAATGCGTTGTTAACAGCATTTTACAGGAAACACTTTGGGAAGGAAAGGGACTGGAGACATTCCCATTAACTTTGTTACCCCTCTTTCAACTCCCCCTTCCCCCCTTAAATCTTCATCTTAAAGCAGCTGCATGTGTCTGATGAAAAGCCAGTAATGTATATGCTCATCTTGCACTAAGTGAGACATAGCTGGATATTTACATGGCTTAAAGAATGCTTGGTCTTTCTCAGGGCCAAGAAAAATAAAGTCACCAGCCACCCTCCATAATGAAAAATGAAGTGCTGCTCCCAACCATCTGCAGCAAGCCTTGCAGCATGGCTTGATTGTTTGTTTGTGTTTTCTTCTTTTTTTCTTAATAACGTTCTACAACTTGCCTCAGATTATTTTGTTTCCAAAGCCTTTGCCCCTTAAGAGGCAAATAACCTTTTTATTGTTTTAGATTTTTTTTTTTTTTAAATAAAAACATGTACACAGGGACATCTGTACATAATTTTTAAAGAGCAGGGTACAGGAGGAAGCAGGTTAGTTTGGGACAGGCTGGAACTACACACTGACAGCAGGAGACGCTAAAAGGGCTATTGTCTTCGTTAAAAAAAAAAAAAAAAAAAAAAAAAAAGAAAGCTGGAAGAAATTCTTTCCTGAAATTGGAAACAGCATTATCCAAAGAGTTTTCAGTATTAATTAACTCATGTAGCTCCAAAATACAATTGTTTGCCATGATACCATTTCATTTTAAAGCTCAGGCAAGAGATAGCAGCAAATGTCCAATTCTTGCCCTGCGTACAAGGAGTTGAGGATACGTTTGGAAAAAAAGATTACCATTTATAAAGCCTTGAGCAAGGGTGATGATGAAGGAAGCTTGATTTCTCAGTGAAAGAGACAATACTTATCACTGCAGACATTGTTTTACTAGGGGCTCAGCCTGCAGAAGGAGAAGCCTACCTGCTGAATAGGCAGTGGTCTGCAAGCAGAAGATGGGCCATTGCTGTGGCGGGCTATGCTTGCAGGAAGGTAGATATTTCTGTATGATACAAGTCCATTGCTCTTTCAGTGTAGTAACTCCTTTCCGATATTTTCAATACTAGATTATTTGTGAGTAGAAGCAAAATTCCCTGTTGCATACAACCATGAAAAATCTCTGATTTGTGAGATTCTTGCAGAAACAAAACCTGCTGAAGTGAATGGATTCCTCAGGTCCAAGGGTGCCATTAGAAGGGAAAGGTTCTCAAGATGCAAAAGCTTTAAACACATTTAAAATCAGAAATGTCAAGGCATTTCACTGCAAGTTTAATCCACATCTAGCCATGCAGCCATGTGATTGAGAGGAGTTTTTGTCCAGGTGTGCGTTGCTTTCATGAGCTGGGGACCGCAATCTGTTTTGCCTCATGTCATTTAAATCCCTGAATCTGCTCTACTTTATAACGGGAAGGAAAATTTGTCTTTGTAGGAAAGGAGCAAAGGAGCCCAGGACATGAGAGAAATATCAGTTCTCATGATCCCTCACAGATGTCATTGCTGTTTGTGAAAGAAAAATTAATTAGAAGTCTAATTATGAATCTAGGTAATTTCTGGTCAACTCTGATGATTGGCTCATGCTCTAAGGTGTGAAGCTTCATGGAATTTCCTGAAAAATGAAATCACTTTGCAGCTATAGACATTTTGCTGTGTAAATTTCTGAAGCATGATTAGAGACCTCCTGAAACAGAGTCTGAGAATTTCTTGAGCTGTCAAAAGGCACAAAGCACTGAATCCATCTGTGCCTGCTGAAATAAATTCCTAAATGACTGTGGATTTGCCTTCACTTTCAGTATTTAAAGTAAACTTGACACTCCTTTACCAATGATGCTTTTGTCCAATCACCACTTACTAAATTTGGTGCAGGAATTATGGATAGCTACAAGAAACAGAGTTATTATAAAGGTAGTTATTATAAAGGTTTTTCTGCCCTTCTGAAGGTGTACATTTTTAGTTGTAACAACTTCTCTAACATTTTTTCTTTTTGTTTTTTCTCATCTGTTATGTGCTGCCCCCTGTGCGTATCACTGAAAGAAGGAGTTAACTAGTACTAAATCTTCTGACTGCAATAGGCAGAAAGATCCCTCCTACAGACCATGATTTCCTGTTTTCTTTTTGAAGATTCTCAATGAGAATACATGAGCTGACTTTTGCTTAAGAGCTACATGAGACAGGTACCCATACATGATATCTTAGCTCCATATCTTGGTTGCATTCACAGGGTGTGGGACAGTTTCAGTACTTTACCCAACAGCATTTCTTTGGAACATCTATTTGCTCACGATCATCTTTGGGGATGTTTTCAGTTGATTTGAGGAGTCTCTGCCCTGGAAGTTAACATATTTCTTTTAACTGAGTTTCATTAGGTATGTGTTAACACCATCCAGTTCTCACCACCTTACCCAGTTATGAAGTGGCCATGGGTTTGTATTTATTTGGCCTATTCCTTGTCTGGTAGTAAAGCTACTTTAAGATACCATTTCACACCTACAGATTTCTGTATATGGGTTTAACTTCAAAAGACACAGTCATCTCATGTTGATTTCTTATTTAACAAATGTATCTGTTCCATATACCTAGTATAAAATGAGTTCTTGCAAAAGTCTAACAAATGCAGACTTAATTCCTTAGTTCTTCTTCAGTAAAATCTACTTAAGAGCATTATTCTGTGGAGCAAAAGTTATGCAGTTGCTAGGATTTTAGTTGTAGCATTTCACTTTGAGAGTCTTCCATAACTTGCTAAAGGGGGTAGATTCAGGTGAGATATTAGGAAGTTCTTCTTTGTGAGGGTGGTGAGGCTCTGGCATATGTTGCCAGAGAAGTTGGGGCTGCCACATCCCTGGCAGTGCTTAAGGCCAGGTTAGACAGGGCTTGGAGCAACCTGGTCTAGTGGAATGTGCCCCTGCCAGTAGCAGGGGGTTGGAACTGGTTGAGTGTCAAGGTCCTTTCCAACCCAAACCAGTCTGTGATTCTATGAGTCAGTTTGCAAAATCAAGTTTTATATTAATGATGGGATAGGTAGGTGTACAATGCATGTATAAGCAAGTTTTGGTACAGTATGCGCAGACCAGCTTCACATTTAGAAAGTACATTCTGTCATGTATTGATTGCACTATTTTAATAAATTGCTATAGAAGTTGATGGCATCAAATTACCAGACTTAGAACAGATGAATCCTATCCCTACCCCCACCCCTGTTTTGCCCAGGGCTGTTCTGTAACAGGAGTGGAAGAAGAAAGGCATTAGTCTGAATCTGAAGTTTGTAAATGGCATTAAAATTACTCTATTTCCTTTATCACTGACCCGTTCAATAATATTTAATGACATTTCTCCTTGTCGATGCAAACTGAAAATTACGAAATTGGAAGAAAACCAGCAATGCCATATTTCTTAATGTTCTGTTTAAGAAAACATGAAATAATGAGTCCTTGTGTGAAATAAGGGTATAATTTCTGATAGACTTGCTCAGACATGGAAGAACAGACTGCTTGCTTTAAATGTTAAGATAGTTATGAAGTGGTGAAGTCTACTTTTCACTGGTTTTAATTATGTGAAATCTTATTCATCTGCCCAATGTCTTGGTGTTACAGAAATCAGTACACATCCCAGGAGCTATGCAGGGCGGTTAGCAAATTGCTGAGACCTCATTAGCTCAACCTGATTTCTAATGCTTCTGTCCACAAAACGCAATGTCATAATAGGACTGGCAAATCTGGGAGCCACCAGCCACATTTCATCAGAGGATTTAATCATGCTGTTTACATCTGATGACCTCCTCTCAGAATCTGTGTGCTTGGTTGTAAGCTTATAGGGCCAGGTGACGTAGATTGTGCAGGTATTAGCATTTGATTTTCTGTTAGATTGCAGGGATGATATTCCAGTACTTTACTGAGAAAATTCCTCTTGTCACAGCCAGGTTCTGCCACAGCACCTGCCAGTTTGCAAATAAAATGAGGCACTTCTTTCTCTGTAGCCCTCTAATAACTTCCTAGAAGCTTCCCAGGCCTACCCTTCCCCAAATGTGAGTCTTTCACAATAGCATCTGCTTGTTTGAAATGAGATAAATCTCCGTTTATATGAAACAAGAACAATAAACGGATGTCATATTCTGTGTAATACTTCAGGCTTTAATTGCATCCCTTCTCTTCAAAGGGAGGGGAGGTGGTGGTGATAATGAGCTGTTTATCTTGCATTTGTCAGCAATTAGCCTGAGAAAGAGCCTTCCTGACAATTTTCTGATCAGGAGCCAGGGAGCAAGGGAAAGTCTCTTGTCGTGGGACAATTTCTTACTGCTGTTAATCCACTGGCTTTGATTGATTATTACCCATATGAATTCTTACCAGTGTGGGATTATCTACAATACCGACAGTGGAAGGCGGAGGGGACCTGGTTTATTTCTTGCTTGATTTACAGACGAGAGTAAAGCTAGGAGGAAGAGAGGAGTACGTGAGTGTGTTTCTTTGAGGGTGTTCAGCTTTTTCTCTGATTCATATGTCCAAGCAAGGTCCACCCATTATCCAGCGTTATCCTTGCTTGAGTCACATGTAACCAGCCACAGGAGAAAAGGGCCACTGACATCAGTTTTTCTGAACTTCCTTAAATGTCCTGTTAACTTGGCTGAACAAGAAGATGACAGATAATAAAGGGCTTTCAAAAGCAAAGAAAGCTAGAGGGAGTTGGGTGATGTTTTGAAGATGAAGTATTTTGAGCTCTTTTGCACTATTAAATCATAAGGACATGTGGTATTAGGTCTTTTTTCTAGGCTGAAAGCACCTTACTGATGGTTATTGCACTGGGTGTTTTCCACTTGTTCTAATAGTTTCTTGTCTGAAATGGTTGAAAATATTTACATGGTTTAGAATACCATGTCTTAAGGCCACTGATGACGTACTCCAGGTGACATCAGCCTAAATTTGGCACGTCCAGGGAAGAAAAAAATAAATCAATGTGAAATTGTGTTGTATAAAAACTTTAAATGAAGCAAAGTAGAACTGCCAAAAGTTTGAAGTGTTTTCATTCTTTCTTAAAGCAGCCCTGGAAAGAAGCTCATTACTTCCTCAGGTTCAGGTTAACTATTTTAAAGAAAATTAATAATAATCTTCATTAATGTTAATGAAAGCATCTATAGTGACCAAATGCACTAAAGAAATGAAGAATCCGTATCTGTGTTTCCATATGCTAGTAGAAAAATAGTGAGGTTTTTACACCTTTACTCAAAGTGAGAGAAAGTCTATGACAATTTTTCTGAATTTCTTGCTGTATGTTCATCAGGTGGTTTATGAAACAATAAATTCTAAAAGGCCAGTGGTGGGTTAAAGGGTTCAGCTTTAGAAATTAGGGTTGCAAAATTCTAGGACTCACCCCTTTGACAATGCATGTGCACAGATTATAGCCACTCAGGTTTAGAATTTGGTTTGTAAATTCATTCCATTGATATTTTATGTTCACATACCAGACTTTCAAATTACAATTGTTGCTCTAAGAAGTTTTATCACTATCTTCAATCACAGCTGGGTCACAGGTGAGTGGGAAGCAGACACATACAAAAGGTGCTTAAGCGATATAGCTTAGTCCACTTTTGAAAGCTGTATGTTAGCTGATGAAAACTTCCTATTTGTGGTATAGTTTATGTAGGGAAAATATTCTCTCTGGTAGCATTCATTGCAGCTATAGCAAGAAACATAGTAGAGGTGAAAACCTCTATTTTTCTGCTCACTTTAGCTGCACTTATGCCAGAAATTTGACAGGGTAATAATGCTGCAACCTTCAGAAATTGCTGCTCACTTGAATAAATCAGTAACTGAATTAAACAGGGTTGCAGATAATTTCCAAGTAAATTAGTAGGGTTTTTAAATGTGATTTCAGACTCCTGAAATTCTTATTTTCAGCTTGATTCTCTTTGCAGTTACTGCTGCAGGACCTTTGTTTTGTCAGAACTGAGATCTAATAGCTTTAGGCCATTTTTTTATTCCCTTATCCTACTAATACTACCAGATGCAATCCATGGATAAAAAAGGTTTCCCAGAAGAAAAAAAGAATTTAATTGAACATGTACTATTCTGTATGAAACTGGTATCTGGGCACATGGATGTGAATTGCAGTTAGGGAAAAAAAAATTGCTTATGTAAGGGGATAAGTAGATATAATGAGATGGAATTAAGAAATGGAGGTTTTGGGATGTGTATCAAGAAAAAAGATGCCTAACTGGTAGGATAGGCAGAAAATAATCATTCACAGGAGGCATTGCTCAAGACAAGTTAACTTGATGGGACAGAAAAGCCAAGAAATGACTGACTGAATCCAACAGAGCTTTTCTTTCTCCTTACATACATCACTGAACAGTGCAAAAAGGAAAATGAGAGGTGAAAATTTTTGAATGAAGACCCCAAAACCAGGGCTTATGCTCCCCAGAATACCAAGATCTAGCTACAAAAAAGGTTTTTCATGCAGGTCTAAGGGCTCTGTCATCCAACACAAGTGTGAAATCGTGAGGTTTACATCCTGACTCCTACCCTAGCAACTGTACATTTTAACATCATCCTGCTGGATAGAACTTCTCTAAGGACGGAGGCTCAAACAGCAGCTTCCTCCACCAGCATTGGTGACTGACAGGAGTCTTTTGTATACTTTCCTACCACAGGCATGCTGAGCTCCTCACTAGTGCAGCAGCCTATTTTCAGAGGTGAGGGTAGGGGATGCTCTCACCTTGGACATCTTAATTACTGGAACAGGTTCTCAGCATGACCATCTCCTGTTGAACACGGTACCCGGACCCTTTAGCTCCAAATGGATGACTGCTCTATGGTTTATATTTATGCCATCCAAGAAGTGGAAAGGATCTGCTCCTGGCTATTTTAGGTGACTGTGGCTTAGTAAGATACTGTACAGAGAGGACCATGAAAATTGTGGCCAGATCAGACTGCAGAAGGGATAAGTGGAAGTAAAGTGAAGTTGTAGTTGCATGTCTGCACAGAAATAGGACTCCAAGTGCTGACAGTGCCTCAGGCTAAGGCTGGAAGTACACTGTGAGGTTAGTCACTGCCAGGGCTAAATGATAGCCAAGTGTGAGACGCATTTTATTGGCTAGGTAGTCATAGATCCACCAGCTAAGTTGTGCTGAGTAGTGTTATAATTTCTCCCTAGAAAGAACACGGGAAATCATAATGACCTGTCTCAGTGCATAGGATTTCCAGAATTGCACACACTGAACAAAACTGCAAAGCCTGGGATTTCAGATGTTTTTCTTAAAGTTTGATTGACTGTGTGGAATGACACATGTAATGCCTGCTGAACTTTTTTTCTTGGACCAGAAGGGAAGTGAAGCATCTGCTCTCTTACATGTATTAACATGCAAGTATCTGTATTTCCTGAATGACATACCTGCATCAATGCAGGCATTTGATCTGCCTTTGTCAAGGAGTCCTTGCAGACATTAGGCAGTGAATCCAATGGGATTCAGCCGTGCTACAGCTTCCTTCCCTCATGGATTTGAAACAATTTATAAAAGAAAACAACAACAAAAAAACCCTTATAAGAAACAAATCCCTTCTTCATCTCTTCTCCAGTACCCCTCATTCAGCTTCTTCATGGGTCATGTTGCACTTCCCCACATTCTTTTTCTCCCTCATGTCTAAAACAAATGGGAGTTGTGTAGATACAACCACACACAATGTGTTGGAAAGCTGCATGTCTAACTCTTTTGAGCTGAATAACAATGCATTTGTCAAAACAAAGAAGTAAAGGCACAGCTAAAGCTTGGGCACTGGAGACTTCTGTAGTTGCACCGTGCCCAATTTCGATCGCAATCTGTGCAACCATTTTCAGGGCTCAGGAGAAACTACATGTGAAAATACAAGATATGAGCAGTTTGCAGATGTCAAGGTCTCTTCTATTAGGTGTTTTTATACCTCAGTTACTGAAAATGTGAGGGTGGGCATAGGAGCTTTTGTTAATTAGAAAACAACAAAAACACCCCAGCCAGACCCTAACCTTTCCAGTGAGACAGCTGGAGGAGTCATCTGAAACTATCTCTCAGTCACTCTTTCTAGTGACTTCTGTCAGTATTTCTCCTCCATGCCTTCCCCAAGAAAAAATAATTTCTGCTTAACAATTAGTATTCATTGAAAAAGATTCAAGGAAGCTAATAGAAAGTGTTCTTTTTGAAGTTTTATGAGAAGTTTTATCATTTTTTACAGCACGAAACCAGTGTCGTTAGTGAGAAAAGAGCACATTTATTTCCACCTGTTGACTTGTTCGGCATACATATGTACTTCCAATTTTGACTATTTTAGCACTTTATATGAATTAAAAAAACCATCTGTGTTTCCAAAATTCTTTTGTATTCTTTTTTATTGGCATAATTACTCATTTTAGGGGCCAGCTCAGGCCCCTACACAACTCAGATGCCTATACAACAAAAGCTCAGATTTTTGTTGTTCAAAGACATATGGGAAATGTTGCTGTCTGTGGAGATGTAAGGCACAGACCCGTTTCTGGTTACAAATTAAATTCTTTATTTTGAAACTCACATCCCTTTTATAGTCTACTAAGTGCTAAGCAGTAGGTTCTAAGCCATAACTTTCCACTCTCTTACTTCCTTATCATCCCAATTCAGCAGGACTACTAAGGGTTACAAATATTCACATTGTTTGGTCTGTCTTTGAGATGCACATTCTGCTTTATCTTTCAAACTGTCTGCTTTGTTTTGCTAACCGATCTTTACCCTTCGTTGTTGTCTTTACAGTTCCCAAGGCTTAGGCCTGACCAGGGCATTAACACCTGGTGTTTTCTTCCCTCTTCCCAGACTCAAGCCCCGCTAGGACGATAATGCCTGGATCCATTTCGTTAACTATTTCTGTCCCTTCACCCATAGCAGTCTAGCCTGAAAAGAAGAAAGATCAGAGGTTTCTTTCTCCATTCTAAAATTATTTCAGAAGCTCTGTGGGAAGTGGAGGGACAGGAAAGGAACATGGCAATGGGTAGTCACCTTCATAGAATCATAGAATCACAGAACCAACTCAGTTGGAGAAGATCTTTAAGGTCATCAAGTCCAACTGTTACCCCAGCACTGCCAAGCCCACCAATAAACCATGTCACTAAGGGCCTCATCTACATGGTGTTTGAACACAAAAGAAAAGATATGGGTGGAAAACAGCAGCTACTGAGAAGATAGCTGTGCAGGAAGAAAGTTACTTTCCCTTCATCTGCACATGTGTCACCATCACCCATTCATCACTGGTTAGCAATGAAATGGTTCATCACATCTGGAACTGCCAATGCTATGGTTTGTCAGACTGGATGTCAGAAAATTCAGTAAAGGGGTGTCAGTTCTGAGTTTGTGAGGCATCTTGGGATAGATATCTTCTTCCAGAGCAGGATCCGGAATGTCTCCCTTAAGTCTAAGGGGGGTTTTTTCCTCAAAGACCAATATTAAATTCAGAGTAATCATCCTTAGATCCTCACATTTGTTTCCAGAGCTTTAGTTTTCCTGAGACGATACCAAATGTGTTTCGGGACAAAAATTACAAGAAATAGTTTAATGACAACTATACACTGGAATAAAAGTCACTGCAAAATCTGAAGAGACATCTTCAAATCAGCAAAGCTTCCCTCCTTCTTTCTTTGCCAATTTTTCACTTTTTTTTTTTTGTTATTGTTGTTAATGTAGGCTTTGTCTAAGACATTTATAGAATCATAGGTCCACAGACTGCTTTGGGTTGGAAAGGACCTTAAGATCATCTATTCTATTTCCAACTTCCTAAAAATCCAATCTGAACTTCCTCTATTTAAGTTTAAACCCATTCCCCCTTGTCCTATCACTGCAGTCCCTTATGAAGAGTCTCTCCCAAACATCCCTGTAGACCCCGTTCAGATACTGGAAAGCTGCGGAGAGATTCAATCAGAATCTCTTCATTGGTGACTGTAGGCTTCCAGAAATCTTCTCTTTTAGGTAAATTTTTGGTTTTTTTTTTTTTTTTTTTTTAAAGAGATTGAGAAATAATCTTCTAATGACAGTTTGTTTCAGCTCAGTGGGGCTCTTTTCTAGTTTAAACACTCAGATATGTAAAGTCAGGGCCTTGGGAGAACCTGGACATCCGTGTCCAGATATCCATTTTTGACAGTAGATGTTTAATGTTGAGTCAAACATATCAGAGGGTAGAGCATGCCTGTTTATGGATTTCATTAAAGACACAGACATGTGCCAGGCTTTTTGAAATTTACAGTCTTTCTGACAAATCTGGACTGAAAAGAGGGCAAAGACTGATAGATTTTAAAGGTCAGAATGAACTTTTATGGCCATCCTGAGATAGATGAGCAATTGTCAATTGAAAAATTAATAATTAATTCAATAATATTAAGTAATTTTTAAAAGGCTAATCAAGAAACAAGCGGACAAGGTTGATGAAAATCGTGTTAAAAATCCCCTGCTAACACAGTGTTCTCCTCTCCCATAGGACAGTCATACTTTAATTGAAGGTGTGCGGTTTGCTATCTCTTTTTATATATGAGAAGAAAATATGTTCAAATAGCTCATGCCTTTTGATTCAATAACCTGCCTGAACCACATTTTCTCATCTGTAAATGGCAATCTGCACTGCATTATGCATCCTGAAGAGTGGTGAGAAGGCATGAATATATTTCAAACCAGGAAACAGAGCAGCAACTGACTAGAGGTATGTAACGACTCATTAAAAAGGAAGGCAAAAAGGTATCTGTCTTAAATATAGACTGAGATTCTAAAAGCTGACTTTTTTTGTCTCTCTAACTTCAGTGAAGACCACAGAACAGCCAAAATATTATCTAAGCTGAGAGGACCAATCTCTTGTCATTTTTGGCTGAAAATACTGTATGTGAGATTTCTGCAGTGTCTGTAATGACAAATGGAGTCCCATCTACAGTATTCTCAGGTTGGGCTGGAACAGGAAATAGATAGGTTTCTGGGATACAGAACTAATTCTTTCATTTTGGAGGGGGAGGAAAAAATTGTGGGCCTAATATGCCAGCCCAAGAATAATTGTTTTCTTACACCTTTTCCAGAAGAGTCTCACAAAGTTTCCGAGTGCTTTAGTCACTCTGCAAAAGCTTGTAAACTTTTGGAAGAAGTAGAGGAAAAAAACAGGAAGTGCCAACTTGATGAAACTCTGTTTTGTCCACACTGGTAGGTGGGTACAGCCACAAATAAATGATCTATTTACAAAGCAAATGTCACACCAAGCTGCTTGTTGCTGCAGTCTTTATTTGGAGCTAGTTTAGGGCATATGAAGAAAGGGTTTTGAGAAGATCAGGGCATGCTGTTCTAGGATGAGCATGAGGATGTGCTAACTGCCTGTTCCTCCTCACTAAGTATGATGTCTGTGCAGGTTCTTCATCAGAGGGGAAGAAAACTGTCCTGGGTTCATCAGTAGCAGTCATTGCTTCTCCTTCTTAGTAGCTGGTGCAGTGCTGTGTTTTTGACTTTCAGTCTGGGAACAGCGCTGATAACACTGATGTGTTTAGTTGTTGCTCATAGCGCTTAGTCTGACCAAGGACTTTCTGAGTCTCATGTTCTGCCAGGGAGGAGGAGAAGCCAGGAGGAAGCAGAGGCAGGACACCTGACCCAAACTAACCAGAGAGGTATTCCATACCACAGGATGTCATGCCCAGTATATAAACTGGGGGGCAGTTACCTGGGAAGGGCTAGAGCACTGCTCAGGTCGGGCTGGGTATCAGTCTGTGGGTGGTGAGCAGTTTCATCCTCTTCCCTTGTTATTTCGCTTCTCATTATTATTATTGGTGGTAGCAGCGGTGGTTTGTGTTATACCTTAGTTACTGGACTGTTCTTATCTCGGCACATCGGAGTTACATTCTTTCGATTCTCCTCTCCATCCCTTCAGGAGAGGCGGGGAGGAAAGGGGGTGAGTGAGAGAGAGACTGCGTGGCTCTGAGTTATAGCTGGGCTTAAACCAAGACAAAACCTTAGGCTGTTATTTTCACAGGTGATATATCCTTGAATTATCCTTGAACATCCTGGTAGAGCAGCTTCTGCCACTGGTGCAGAGGGGGTCTTCATTCACCCAGGTGCCACCAGCTTTCCTGCCACTGAGACATCTCTTCCTGCCCTGTCACATTCCCAATGCCTGGTTCTTTGAAAAATAATTGAGTTTGCTTGGTATTTTTCAAAAGCAAGCCTTAATCAAATTCTGCCTTTTCCCTTAAGCAAATAAACCAAAACCTTACAGATTTGGTTTTGGTATGTTTTTCTGGGGGTTGGAGAGTGGGGAAATTACACAGAGGGATATGTTCCAAACTGATGTCAGAAAAGCCACACTAGAGAGTTTCATTTATCAAGGCTTTGTACAAGTCATTCTGCTTGGATTTAGTTCCAAGTACAGCTTTCAGTTTGGATATAAGCAAATGCAAAGCAAAGCTCTATTGAAATTCCTCGGTATAGTATATTTTTTTGCTGACACCATAGCAAAATGTAAATACCGCACTGGGTTTTCTGCAACTCTGCAGCTGACCCCAGGTACTATAACCATTTGTCTCAAGTGCGCTCCAAAGGTTTCTGACCTGTAGCAAGCACTTAGCTCTGCTGCTCTGAGCTTCAAGCTTGTAACAAAAGTCATACAGTGAAAAATCTCATCCAGTAACTGCATAAAGAATGACTATAGCCACTGCCAGATAAAAGAATCCTGCCTTTGAAGGATAAATATTAATTTGCATCATAAATTTTGCATCATTTGAATCATATGAATTAAGCATCTAGCAGGGAAATAATTGAAAAATTCCCCGTTAGCTGCATTTGAAGCTTTGAATTGTATCTCCCGTTCCACCATATTTGCTACTCTTATAGAGAAGTTAAGATAGTATCACAGACTAGTTTGTGTTGGAAGGGACCTTTAAGATCATCCAGTTCCAACACTTTGCAGTGGACAGGTTGCTCCACTTCTACCAGACCAGGTTGCTCCAAGCCCCATCCATTATGATCTTTGCTTTTACTGAAATGGTATAATGGACAGATCTTCAGCTGAATTAAATGACTATAGCTGCCCCACAGAAATCAGTATTTGTATAGGCACAAAATGGCAAGTACTACAGTGGCAGCTGTTCAACATTGTACAAACAGGACAGCTTATTTGCTTATTTGTACATCTGAGATGGAAACTGCATTTAACACAGTGATAAACTTTCACACTAAAAATACTTTGTGACTAAGAAGTCTGGAAGTAAAGGTAATTTGCAGATTAAAATATGTCTTTGGCTATAAAATGGTCTGCAACAAATTACTTCTAAGAGTAGTTTCCAGCTTTAGTACATGCATTCAGGTTTGGTTTTATTTGCATTGCATTAGATTTTCTCTTATAAAAGGCCATTAAAACTTAGAGAATACAGTCATATACCTCTTTGAAGACCCTTTTGCTTTCCCAAAATGGTGTGGCATTCTGTAGTATCTGCCTGAAATAACATTATTATGCTGTTAATGGGCTGTACCCTGATGAAGGTGGGCTATATAATGCAGCAGAGGAAGTGCACCAAGATTCAATTGCTGAGAGCTGAACTTAGACAAATTCCTCCTGAGCCTGAAGCAATACTTTCTGCGTAGGAAAGAAGTGGATTTTCCTTCACTCTGAACATTTAAGCTCAGCCTGAATGACACACGCTCTGAGCCTGACTCAAGGGAAAATCATGGTTTCAGCTCCTGACTGCTTTCCTGTGGCTTGTGTTATGTGGGAAGTCCAACTAAGCTAAACAAGAAAGATAATAAAAGAGGAAGCAGAGGGGTGTCAGAAACCCCTTTGGCATCCCAGGTGTAGTTTGTGCAGCTGAACTGAAACCCTAATGATTTTTCCAGTCTCTCTACCTCTCTCCTTCACTGTGCTGTTCTCTGCCCCCTCTCCTCCAATGTAATGAGGAACTGTGATCCTCTTCTTCTGATCCCTGTTTTGTGATCAGCCCAAGACATTTCCCTTTCAGGTGTCCTCCTTACCTTTTAAGAAGACTTTGCCTATGCTCTTCCAACAGTAGTCCTTGCTAACTTCCATATCCAATTGTATTACTTCAACAAGTACAAACACAACTCCTGATAACTGTATCAGTGGTGTACTGAGCTGTTTCTCCACCATCTCAAGCAGACATTTCCATATTCTGTTTATCCCATATATATATTTCTATGCGTAGTATTTTGATAAATGAGCAGCTTAAAAAAAACCCTCACAACCCTAATTACTACCATCATTGTCTCTTCTTCCTTCTCTAATCTCCTCACTATCCCTTCATACCTTATTTTTTGAAACTGCATGTGTTTCCAGCCACTTTTACATTTTAGCATCGCTTGAGATACTTAAGTTGATTTAAAACACAGGATGGACTCACTTAGCTGAGACCCTATTAAGTAGCTCATGTATGTCTCTCTAAGATAGTTGGTCATTCACAGTAACGCATAATTAAAACTAAAAATATTATTGACCTGCCTCAATTTTGGTTATTACAAGGTATCATTAAAAACTGGAAAGCAGTCAAATAGTTGGATTTAAATTCCTGGTTAAATGTTAAAGTAAATAATGAAAATATTTTGCCAATGTAAATGGGATTACTCAAATTCAGGTTTCTGAGTAATTTCAGTTCTGCTGATGTCATTGCAAAAGGACAGTTTTTATCAGACTCCCTCCTGATACGGAGGAAAGGATGGGAATGTTATCGTGTCGCTGCTAAGATTTCCTGTGGTCCTCTGGATTATAGTCCTCTGGTCCATACTCACACTCTACCCAGTGTGAGTGATGCTTGTACTGACCAGTCACAGGAATTTGGCCTGTATGAATTAACTTGACTATTTATTATCTCCTAGCATTTCTCATACTGTTTATTACTATGTTGATCCAAAAGTCTGGGTGATTGGTTCTTGAAAAGTATGCTTGGAGGGGCAGATGCAGTACCAATTTCCATGCATTCCTGTTCACTCTTGCTTGCAAATCGGAACAAATACTGCAGACCTTGCTGAGAAAGAGCACCAACATCAGACTGGTTTGGCCAATTTTACTTAAAAAGACAAGGATGCTTTACAGACACCAAGGGACATATTTTCAAGCACTTCCTGGGGCTTTAGCTACCTGAGGCCCATCAATATCAGTGGGACTCCGGGAGCCAAATCCACAGGCATTGAATGGATAATGTACCCCTCAGGGCTCAATTCACAGCAGCAGAAATAACACAAGCCATTTTACCCCCAGGACTTTTGCTTCCATGATCCATGAAGATAGAAAAATACACTTTGTGGCTCATTAAACCTTTTCACCGTACGCAAGTGAACAGACACAGCTGGGTAATGGTGCTTTCCAGTTCCTGCAAGAAGATCCAAGGGAGCATACTGTAGTGTATGTTCATTGTGCATTTAAACATTGTATTGAGATTTTTCTCAAAAATGACACATTAATTACCTTGAAACCCTGGTGCTTGTGAAGTATTTACACCTTTCTCTGGAGAAATGTGTTTAATGAGCCTTCCAGCTTCATGTCTAGCTGTTCCAGAGATCTGCAAATCCATCATTTTCTTGCTGACTTTTTCCAATCTGATCATTATTTGGTGGGGTGTGTAAAAGTCTCAATCTTAATTTCTACTGACAAAGAGAAACCTCAATTAAGTGTGAAGTTTTCTTATAAAGCATGTACCTGCTTCTCTTTTTTTTTGATATTTATTGCTTTGAACATATTTATTGTCCTGCAGGGAGTAGAAATCCTAAACTGGCGTGAGGCTAACAAAGAGGTAAGTTAGGTCTCCAAAATAAAAATGAAAAAAAATCAAGACTTTGCTCCCAGCTTCCAGTTTCTGCCAGCATTTTTTGCTGCTTGCAACTGCTGGGTAAAGAGCTTCAGCATTCAGACAAGGAGT
Source organism: Psilopsiagon aymara (assembly GCA_024733675.1). Lineage (NCBI taxonomy): Eukaryota > Metazoa > Chordata > Aves > Psittaciformes > Psittacidae > Psilopsiagon > Psilopsiagon aymara. The sequence goes on from JANRGW010052584.1 coordinate 23,526, forward strand.
TAACATTTACTCTTTCTTCACAGAAGACCTTTCGTATGAGAGAACATATGTTTATCTGCTGCTCTATGCAATTTTCATTGGATAACTCAATATCAGGTAATCCTGTAGTGTAACAGCTAGTGTTTAGCTTGCATAATTGAACAGTGGATTGGGTTTAAAAGTTCACTTTCAAGCTATACAGTATATTCTTGGGTATTTCTGCCTATTGTACACTGACACTAGTGGGGAAAAAAAAAAAAGTTATTTGGGCTGTTATCCCTAGATTTGGGGTAGGGTGAAGTATCTGAATTTTCTAAACAGCTGGGTTTTATAAAACTGTTGTAAGCCATTCTTCTTCTTTGGGAACCTGCTGGTAAGGGGATATATATTAGGATCTAGAGATTGTGTTTGGAACAAATCCGTGAAGAAAAAAAAGGCATTTCCATCTGTATCTCTTTGGTCCTGGGCCAGATTTTAATGAATAGTGATCCATATAATAAAACCCACTGCCAGAGTTGGCAGGCATAGTGGAGTGCCTAAAGTCTGGATTATCTCATGGTGGTTCTGCTTCCAGTGCTGAGTCAGTGCAGGGAGGTCCCTTCCTGCTCTGTGTTATGCCTGCCCCAAACTGATAGACCTGTCAGTCAGCAGAGCTGTGCTCTGGGACAGGTCAGCAGCAGCAGCTTAGCTACAATCGGCTAAGCACCTTCTCTGCTCTCTGTAAAACCTGAATGGGGAAGCAGCATCATAATTGATAACAGAAGCTCTTGCAGGTTGGGGGGCTTGAATTAATGTTTAGGACATTAATTCTTTTTTTCTGTATATTGTCACTTGGATGTAAGTTTCCTGAAAGGAGCAGATAGGCTATCTGTCTTCTCTCCTTGTTTGGAGAATGAGTAGTGAGCTCTGTAATCAAATTCTCTTTTTGCAACCATACTTGTATGCCACAGTCTCGACATACGTAACATTCTTCAATGTGAAGGCCCCCAGGGTTTCATTTGGTATTCAGTTTCAAGGGCAGTGCATGACAACTCAGATTCTCTGAGACACAGGTAACAGGTTGGAAGAGGCAAATTCATTACCAGCTGCTAACTTTGCTCTGCTGTTTTCTCTGTGATGTTTGAGCAATACAGTATCTCATCCCAGGATGTCCTGAGCTCAGTGAGACAATCTCAATTGACTTATTTTGTACATTTTCTCCCCTGTATTGGACAGAGCCCATGTCCAGGGTGTCAGACTAGCCATGTGGTACCATGATTGAAGCCAGTGACAGAGGCAGAGGGCTTTGAAACTACTCTGCTCTCATTGCTTCTCTGGTTTTGTTGTTTTTTTGTTTGGTTTTGGTGGTTGGTTTTTTTTTTTTTTTTTTCCCAATGGCTGTGACACAATTACTACTGCACTTCTCAGCTTTTTTGTTGCGTTGTTTCAATTGCTTGTTTCATTTCACCAAAGTGATTATCACAAAAATGTCAGGGATTGACACTTGCTTTGAAGTTGGGGTTTGGGAAAGATCATTTACTGCTGCTGCCAAAGTGGGAGCACTCATACGTGACTGACTGCATTGCATGAGCCATTCCCCTCAGTACATAACATGTGGTCTGGGGTGGATGGCAGGGGTCCAAGCCTGCCTCTCATGTGTCCTGCACTCTAACAACGCCAAGCACAAACTGAGAGCATCAGCTGGATCAAAAAACAGCAGCCACAATACCTTGTTATTGAGCTGGTACTCAAAACGGATCTGCTCTGCCTGGGAATACCTACCTGCTGCATGATAGCAAAAAAGAAGTGCTTCCCCGCAATAGAGAGAATCAGGCTGGAGAGGTGGGACCATGAGAACCTCATGAGGTTCAACAAGACCAAGCGCATGGTCGTGCCCCTAGGTCTGGGCAATCCCCAGCACAAACACAGGCTGGGGCAGACTGGATGAAGCAATCCTGAGGAAAAGGACTTGGGGGTTCTGGATGAGGAGAAGCTCCCCGTGACTCAGCTTCAGTGTGTGCTTGAGCCCAGAACCACCACATGTGCTGGGCTGCATCCCCAGAGAGTGAGCAGCAGGTTGAGGGAGGGGATTCTCCCCCTCTACTGCACTCTGGGGAGACCCCCCTGCAGTCCTGTGTCCTGCCCTGGAGCAACAACACAAAAGGGCTGTGGAGCTGTAGGAGTGAGTCCAGAGGTGGCCATGAAGATGCTGCGAGGGCTGGAGCAGCTCTGCTCTGGAGACAGGCTGAGAGAGCTGGGCTGGTTCAGCATGGGGAAGAGAAGGCTCCTTAAGGGGAGACCTGAGAGCAGCTGCCAGTGCCTGAAGGGACAGGAGAAGGGGGAATGGCTTTAACCTGACAGGTGAGATCAAGATGAGCTCTTAGGCAGAATTTCTTCCCTGTGAGGGTGGTGAGGCCCTGGCACAGGGTGCCCAGAGAAGCTGTGGCTGCCCCATCCCTGGCAGTGTTCAAAGCCAGGTTGGATGGGGCTTGGAGAACCTGGTCTAATGGAAGGTGTCCCTGCTTATGGCAGGGCTTGGAACTAAATGAGCTTTAAGTTTTCTTACAACCCGAACAATTCCGTTATTTAATGAAAACCAACCATACTCTGGACTGCATCAAAAGGAGCGTGACCAGCAGGTCGAAGGAGGTGATCCTGTCCCTCTGCTCTGCTCTTGTGAGACCCCACTCGGTGTACTGTGTGCAGTTCTGGTGTCCTCAACATAAAAAGGACATGGAACTGTTGGAACAAGTCCAGAGGAGAGGCACGAGGATGATCATGGGACTGGAGCACCACCCTCATGAGGATAGGATGAGAAAGTTGGGGCTGTTGAGCCTGGAGAAGAGAAGGCTGCGTGGAGACCTCATAGCAGCCTTCCAGTATCTGAAAGGGGGCCTATAGGGATGCTGGGGAGGGACTCTTCATTAGGGACTGTAGCGATAGGACAAGGAGTAAGGGGTTCCAACTTACACAGGGGAAGTTCAGGTCAGATATAAGGAGGAAGTTCTTTACTGTGAGAGTGCTGAGGCACTGGAATGGGTTGCCCAGGGAAGTTGTCAATGCTCCATCGCTGACAGTGTTCAGGGCTGAGCTGGACATTGCCTTGGGTGATATGGCTTAGTGGGAGGTGTCCTTGCCCATGGGAGGGGGTTGGAACTAGATGATCTTAAAGTCCTTTCCAACTCTAACTGTGCCATGGTTCTATGATTCTATGACTCAGCTGCATCTCAGTGGTTCATGTCACTGCAAGAATGAGCACAAAGTCTGCAGTTTGCTCTGTGAGAGAACTGATGGCTCTCTGCAGTGGCCCTTGGGGAATGCAGCTCTTCTGTTTTATGTGCACTGGTCTACGTAAGAAAACCAGGGTATATAGTTACTGTAGGTGTTTTGATTACAATCTCGATAAATAATTCACCCTTAACATGGAGATTTGTCTGCAGTCAAGATAACCTAGAATCTCAAGAAACCACAGAAATAGAAAGGGAGGGAAAACATCAGCATTTCATTAGGAGGTACTATTTTTTGTTTTTATCTTGTTACTTATTTTGTTTGAGTCTCCTGCTTTACTGTTCAAGACTAATCTTTTGAGTTGGTCTTGGACCTTGTCTCACTAACTTCTCTGCTCTGTTTACTGAGTGAGAGAATTGTTACTGTCTCTGGGAAAACTGGAAAATTTGCTTTAAAATCAGCTGCTCTGCATGCAAGTTTTTCCATTTACCCACTCCTTTTACTTTAGGTGCTCATTCTCAACTCCACACATGAAGACAACGATCTTACCATGCATACTGTAGGGCATCAGTGAAGACTCCCTGAGACCACAGTGTGAGCAACTCCCTTCAGAGAGTGAACTCCTACACAGAACTAGGAAGTAGAAATTAAGGAAAGCAGGCCTCAGAGCTAGAAAAGAGCATTTCACTGCTTTGTTGAGAGTCAGGAGAGTAGTTCTCAGGCAGCAGCTAGCATTTGTCAGTTGAGTTTTTCTTTTGCAATACTCAGCTGTACAATATTTACTTTCATCATGAGATATTGAAAGTGTTTTGACATTTTGACCCCAGCTAGTATTTCCTCAGTTGCAGGTACAGGTATTGTGAACCCTTTTATTGGTGTAGTTAGGTGGTATATAGTCTTTGCAAATATTCTGTTTAAATGATTTATCTATGACTACAAGGCTTGTTGCGCGTTCTAATGGATTCTGTGACTTTGACAATGATGGCTTTTCTTCCATTTGCTTTACTCTTCCTTATTGTTCTCTCTTGCAAGCAAGCATCTAGGGGAGTTGTATTTGTTGTGTGCTAACGCAAGTGTACAGTTCATGTATAAGCCACAGCTAGCTGGGAAATATTAACTGCAGCTGCCCGTGCTCTCAATGACACTCTTCAAGTATATGAATTGTAGATGGTCTAGTAGAAGCCAAGGGATGTGTTCCAAGCTGAAATACATTTTTATATTATATTTCCTCCACAGCATTCACAGCTCTTCCTTGGTATTTGTTTTTTATGTCTTCTTAGATAGCAGCATGCCCTTTGTGCACAGCCACAGCACAATGGCTCTTTTTAGTGTGGGTCATCTTATGAGTCAGTTGCAACATCAGTGTACTGATCTTCTTTTTCATGATGTTCAACTTCTGTTGGTGAGAAAATATCAAATATGACATTTCAAAGAACTCAGAAATTCTTCTTGAGTGTTTCTGGATGTCTGCTTTGGTCTTCCAAGGTCTTTGTTGACAAAATCCAGTCAAGCATAGAGCTACTTTTGCTCTACTGCAACCCATAGTATCTATTTTTTAATTTTCCTCTACTCTGATTCAAACCTTTTCAAACCTATTGTCTCTCTTGCTGTCTAATCAGCACCCAGTTCAGGACAACTTCCCCTTTCGTAACTGTCAGCCTACTGACTAGAATTTGGTTAATGCAGTTTATGTTATTCTGTCATTATTGTTCTTGTAATTTATAACTCGGGGTAGAATGACTTGAGATTCTGAAAACATCTGTTTGAAACATTGTGTGCTGTGCAATTATCACGTGCTGTGCAAAGAGAGCCAAGAGAATGCAACATTCATGGTTTGTTTCTTCAAATGAATGAATGGATGGATGGATGGATGGATGGATGGATGGATGGATGGATGGATAGATGGATGGATGGATGGATGGATGGATGGATGGATGGA